>JANHZU010005835.1:24482-35632 GCA_032468055.1 Acrochordus granulatus | reverse complement strand
ATAGATAGCATAGTCAGTGTGATGGGTGTGAGCTTGGGAAGACTCCGGGAGGCAGTGCAAGACAGGGGGGCCTGGCGCAATGTAGTCCATGGGGTCGCGAAGAGTCGGACATGACTACGCGACTGAACAACTTAGTAAAATCTATGTATAATTTTTGCTATACTAATGTTATTATTATAGTAATAATATTATTATATATTACAAGACATCATAGTCTACAATAGTATATAAAATACACAATTTTTATTAAGAGTTTTGATTTTAAATGTAAAATGCAATATAAATTGAACTTAAATAAGCTAAGCAGTAAAAAATCCAAGGAAAAAGAAAAGAGAGAGAAGAGGAAAGTAAGAGTATAACAAAGGAAAAAGAAATATGTCAAGAAGTGACTTCCAGGTTTTATCACAACTATAGAAAAAAATTAGTGACTCTTCACCACTTCTAAGGTTAACAAAATTATCTCTTCATCCTATATCTCATCCCTTATTTTTAGACAAATCTATAAAAATAATCTTTTCAGTCCTAATGTTAATAGAAAGTCCATAAAGGTTGTCAGAAGTAAAACTTACCTTATTTTATCTTTGATAAAATAAACAAACTTTACATTTTTTAACTCCTATTAGCCTTAATCTTGAGTTCATTAAAATATTGTCATAGAATTTGATTTCTCTTCAATTTTTCTTTATTGCATATTTCTTCAAGGTTTTAAGAACCCTCTTTTGTAGATCCAATAAAAAAAAATCCAGACTATTTTGTTGCTTTATCAAATTTATTTTCTTTTTTTTTTAAAACTGGTCAGTTTCTTTTGTATATCTATTGAGACATCCTTTTCCAAGTCATTATTTGGCCTATCATTTGTATATTCACTTTTGATTTCATGTATAACTTTTCAAATAAAATACATTCTGTGTCTGTCATCATAACATCTTTTGGACATAGGCTATATGTAAATATCATCACTGACATTGTTATTATTTTAGTTACTAATTTCTGTCTCCACTTATTAAACATTTTCTTTAATATTTTCATTGTTATAAGTTTTGCATCATTTATTGGATCCCTGTTAATTTACACAAAAATAAAGTTGCACTTTTTCCTCTCCCTAGAATCTTTAGTCCTCTCCAGTATCTAGTTTTTAAAAGTATAAAATTATTTACCTTTGTTGTCTTGTAAAAAATCTAAATAGCTTTATTTCCCATAAAAATAAAGCTATATGTTCCTTATAATTAAATCCAAAACTGTATAATAAAAGTATCTTTATGCTAAATTTATCTGAACCCTAGTCTGTTTTTAAGTTTCTAAGAAGAAAACTGGCCACCCTCACAGAGATGCAGGTCTTCTATGGCATTCTGGTGACTGGCATGTTGGACATAGAGATGTGAGCATGGCGTAGATATGGAGCTCCTGCTAGCTCCCTTGAATGATTTAATGTTTGGGAACTTCTTCTCCCTCTTTTGCTTTTACCGCAGAGATCAGCTGGTGACTTAGGAACAGCACAGCAGCAGTGGCAGTGACAGCAGGGGCAATGGCAGAGGCAGAGGCAGGAAGTCAGCTGGCCTTCAAATGGTTAGGAGGCCTATTCTCCTCCTTTTTTGCCCCAGAGATAAGCTGTGTAGTGGCTGTCCCTCTAGCTATTCAAGAACATTGGGGTGATGGCAGTGACAATGGTAGCAACAGTGGAGGCCAGGAATCAGTTGGCCTTCACCTGGTCAGGAGGCCAGGAGTCAGCTGGCCTTCCAGAATAGCCAAAAATAATGGTGTGGTGGCTGTGACAATGATCACAGCAGTGAGGGAGGCCAAAAGTCAGTTGGTAAGCACCAATGCCTCCCAGAGTAGCCAATATCAGCAGCACAGTGGCTGCAATGGCCATGGAAGTGAGAATCAGCTGTTGGAGGCCAAGGCCTTCAGGATGGGATTTTTGGATGCTTGAAGCCTAGCCACTGCTAGGAATTTGTGAGGTACCATGGCCACTGGAGGGACAGAGAAGATACCAGTAGGCCACATTGGGGAGAAGTGTAGTCTTGTTCCAGGGTGATTGCTGGGGCCAGCCTAAGCACATATGTTGTTGGGTGGAGCTCCTTACCCATGGCGAGAGCTGGGTGATGGGCCTTGTGTGTTTGCCCTTCCTCTAGCTAGCAGTGTGAAGACTTAGTGTGGAGGGGGGCATTGTATGGAGGGAGGGAGGAGGAGGGAGTCATGTGGGTGCTGAGAGCTTTTGTTATATGCTGAGGGGATCCTGTTTTTATCCCTTCCTAGGATAGATAGGAGGGTGAATGGTTTGTGGATGAAGGGAATGGCAGAGCCTATGGTTGAGAAAGGGGAAAGGTTGGGGTAGGAGGGGAAACATTACCATGGGGGATTTTGGGCAGGAGAATGTATTCAGGTAGTAATGAGTATTGGATCCTATGGGAGCCAGAGGGCAGGCCGTTACAGAGGAACATGTTCCCAATGTTTAGTATTGGTCATGTGTTCTGGTCCTCCATGCTCAAGTCCAGTACCTGGTCAGCATACCCTTGAAGACCCTGCAGTCCAGCTGCTTTTGGTGAATACTGGGTTAGTCATAAAGCTTCCCTCATTTGTTTATCTTTGAAGGGGAGCAGGCTGATCTGGCATCTACCCTTTTTAGAAAAGGTGGTTAAGAAGGTGGTTGCATGGCAGCTACAGAGGATCCTGGAGGAAGTGGATTATCTGGACCCATTTCAGTCTGGGTTCAGGCCCAGTTATGGGACAGAGATAGCATTGGACTGCTAGTTGATGATCTCTGGTAAGAGCAGGATGGGGATAGTACATGCATCATAGCTGTCTTTGACCTCTCAATGCTTTTGATATTATCAACCATGGTAACCTTTTGGGTCAATTGCAGGGCCTGGGGCTGGGCAATGCAGTTTTGTGCGGGTTTGGCTCCTTTCTCCAAAGCTGGTCCCAATTCATGTTAATAGGGAGGAAGAGATCCAGTCCGTGGCTGCTACTTTGTGGTGTGCCACAGGGCTTGGTACTTTCTCCACTCCTTTTTATCATCCACATGAAGCCATTGGGTAAACTCATCCATCACCATGGAATGAGATACCATCAGTACACTGATGATACTCAGATTTAAATCTCCATCCCTGGTGATCTAAGTGATGCTATCTCAGCCCTAACTCAGTGTCTAGAGACTATATGGGTCTGGGGGACAACAGGCTTTGGTTGAACCCTAGCAAGACTGAGTGGCTTTGGATGTGTGAGGGTTATGGATCTGGGACTTTAACACCTTTAAGTCTGGATGGGGTGGTGCTGTCCCAGTCAGACACTGTGTGCAACCTGGGGTATTTCCTGGACTCATGATCCTGCTTAAAGAGCAGGTGGCAGTCACAGGTAGGAGGCCCTTTATGCAACTTTGTGTTGTGTGACAGTTTCACCCTTTCCTGGACCATAAGTCCCTACACTCAGTCACTCATGCCCTCATCATCTCTCTGTTGGATTATTTCAATGCATTCTACAGGGTGCTATGCTTGAAGACCATCTGGAGGCTACAGCTGGTGCAAAACGCAGCTGTGCTGATGGTTCTAGGGGCCCATAGAATGGATCGCATAACACCTTTATTCTGTGAGCAGCAATGGTTGCCAGTTTGCTTCTGGGTGCAATTCAAGGTGTTGATTTTGACCTTTAAAGCCCTTCATGACATGGGTACAGCTTATCTGAGGAACTGTATCACCCCAATGGGGACAACTCACCCCACCAGAACCAGCAGAAAAGACTCCTTTGGATCCCATCAGCCAAGGAATTTTGCCTGGCGGGGTCAAGAAGAAGAGCCTTTTCTGCTGTAGCTCCTGCTCTGTGGAACATCATGCCGCCAGAGGTGAGGTCTGTGCCCATCCTTGCATCCTTCTGGAAGGGCCTTAAGACCTGACTCTGCCAGCTGGCTTGGAGCTTCAAGGGGGGCATAACATCATGGAGGTGGCTAGTGGCTTAATATTGACCTCCTCCCATACATGAGTTTTTGCTCCTCCCCTCTCTGTCTGGCTACATTTTATTCAATTTTATTGGTTTTAATTGTTTTATTTATTGTATTTTATGTTTCTGTTGTGAAGTGCCAAGAGTCATTTCTGAGTTTGGTGGCATATAAATTTAATAAATAAATAATCTTTTTAGTTTTGTATTATTTATTTCCACTTTTTAAAAAATTCCTAAGCTTATGATTAAAATTTTCTTTCATTCAGGATTGAAGGCAAACTCATCTGGCATTTTCAAACTTGTCATTCCAAAGGTCTCTAATAGCTTAAAAGTAACTAAGCAGTTTCTGAAATTGGTAGGAAAGTGAGGTTATCAAACCTAGTATCCCTTAAAAGTCACCAACTGTGGTTGCAAGCAAGATGGCTATTCTTGTCATCTACCTTATTTCTCATCATCCTCTTCTCTTCCTTTCCACATTTCCAGCATTAAAGTCTTTTCAAAAAGCTTGGTCTTTGTGTCCAAAGTAGGATAATTTAAGCTTGGTCAGTTATTCTGAGATATTGGATCCTATATGGAAACTTTTAACTTGAAACTACATGTCTCAATGTTTTTTATGTTCCATCAGATCAGCGTTTACGCACTATTAGGATTTATCAATCATTTCATCATTTTTCCCAAATTTGCATTTTATGGACTTAGTAATTTATCTCTCAATAAGCTACTAAAACAAAATATTATATGACAATTAGAGCAGTGTGAGTGATAATAAATTAGATGTGTTCACATGGCCCATGAACTAGCAGCCACATTGATGTCAGAATGACAGCTTCTGGGATTCTCTATTTAATCTTCTCATCATTTGAATCAGTTATGGCTATGCATATGCACTCTATAGAAAAGTAGTACAAGTAATAAAGTATATGACATCTTTGCAGCCTCACATTATAGCAACAGATGCAATGTACTGCAATATTAAAATGAATGAGCAAAATTATGGAGGTTTTGTAAGGATGCAAAAATAAGTGCAATAGGATATTTAAGCCAGAATACCATCTAGCAAAATGTTATTTTGTTTCTAGCAAAACTTATTTTATGGACAGGAATATATATAATACATGCAGAAATTGTCATTCTGCTCTTAAAATCTTCATATCCCCAAACATGTGTAGGACAACATAAAATAATTAAGCTAATCATGATTATATTAATTTCATGGAAATAAAGTAGGAATAATTTAAATTGGAGCTTTTTTTTTTTTGTAACCTTTATATAAAAACCTCTTCAATTATCCAGATCAGGTTCAACTCACCATACATTTGTTAAATCTATCAAGACTTAGTAACTTATTTTCAGCCTCTGGACAACTCAGCCAGTGCTTAGTCACCTGATGCATACATGCTCATGTTTTTCATTCCCATCACCCCAGCCCTTCATTGAATTCAGTGCAGGATCTGTGTATAAATTCATAGAGAAGTTCTACATGTTCATACAGAGGTCTTTCACTGAACTCAGTGAAATTTAACAAAATAGAGGATCTGCACACAATAATGGAGACCCACTGCCATGGTGAGATGCTCTTACCAAGAATTACTGAGCTATTGAGAGAGATAAAGCTATTTTACTCTTCAAATTGCCTGACAATGAAAAATCTATTTTGTTCTGATTATATTTTATGAAAGAGAGCCTAGAAATATGTAAAGAGGAATCACATGATCTACCAAAATAGCACTCATAGGAAACAGCTATTAAGCTCCTTGCTTGATAAGAAGTTACAAAATTCATTCTTATGTCCTTATTTTAAAAATGAAGTAATCAATATTTATTTGGCTTTTGCTATACTGTCTTTCTTTGGTGACAGGTTATTAAATGAAATCAACATTTTCAAAGCCAGCTGAAAATATGATCCAGATAATGTATTTTTTTTCTTATCTATTTATATAAAACAAAATCTAGAAGCGAATTTAAGGTTGCACCTCAGTAGTTGTGAGCAGCCAACAACAGAATTTTCTGAAAAACTAAACAGATTCCCTACTGAATTTTTTTGCAGTTGAAGAAAGAATATGCTCTCCTAATTCTTAATTACTAGAAAACATTAGAAAAAAGAATATGAATATCTATAAAATCCAAAGAGGATTCTCTAAGAAAAGGATATAACAATTATATGGAAACCATCAAGTAAATGTTGTGTTTGCAGATCATAGTTTTAACAATTAATTAGGCTAACCAATACATTATAAAGTTACATAGTCAGGGCAGTTTCTTATAAGTACGATAAACAGACAAATCTTTTCAGAGCTAGAGTTTTCAGATTTTGCCTTAAAATAAACCAAAGACACCTTTCAGGTTTTATTTTTATGTTCCCATTGTGCTTACTTACATGAGTCAAGTGGAAGAAGAATTCTAGTTATTTCTTTTCATGTAACAAATCTGTAGAACGGGTAGTAATAAAAACCAGATTTTCTGCTTCCCAAGTTTATATTAATGTTAACTCACTTGACAGCAGCTGTAAGCTCATGCTCAATCTGTCTTCAAAACAAGATAATTATAGTATGATTTTTAAAAAAAAAAATCCCAAATATTTCTTATCATTACTCAGGCTTATTAAGCTGGATGGACAGAAAGTATTTCTCACATTATTTGTTCTCTCATTAAATAAAGGGATGATAAACTATTAATGTTTAGATAAAATTAACAAAGTAATATGGATCTCTATTTTGTATATTTTGCTGAGATTTCTTTGTTATCATGATATTCGAGGACCTTAACATCGCAAACAAAAATTCAAAACAAACCTGAAAATGTCTAGAAGATATAAAAACAAAAATCAGGGGGCATTCTGGAAGTGACTGATAGAACTTAAGTATTTGGTACTGAATTGGATTTTATCTTTGGGCTACTATATCCTGAACTGAAGATGGAATGCCTCAACTTTTGCTGCTCTTTGACTACTGGGAAAAAAAATATTGAAGACTTCCCAGAGTACACAGATATAGACCAATCTAATTTTAGTCATGTGCTTCAATTAATGCCCATAGTCAGATACATCAAATGATCCAAAAACAGAAATCTGGAAAGTTCAGTATTTGCAAGATAAATATTATTCAGAAGTTAATCCAGATTGTATGCAGAGAAATTTGTCTGAATCATCTCTCCTAAGGATTTCTTTCTCTGTCTTCCTTTTTCAATATGAGATGGTATATAAATGACAATAGATAAGCCATTTATAATACATCATAATTCCACCTGTTAATGTAACATTCCATTCTGTCTTCATTAAATGATAATTTCTCACTGTTAAAGTAATCAAAGTATGATCCTTGACCCATCAGTTTCTGACATTGCTCTCCTGGTCGAATTGTTAATCTGCTAGGAACTAAAATGATCAAAATGTCACCCATGTAGCAAGATAGACTATTTTCCTAAATCAGTTGAGAACTAAGGTTCTCTGGTTAGTTTAGTAAAAGCTAATTTCAGAAAATTGGAAAGCTCCATATGATTAGTGTTAATTTTTAAATATGGAATATGCTTAGGCTCTCGAGTATAATGTGCCAACTAGATATTTGCTTTCTTGTCACATAATTTTTGTGGCTTCTGAATAATGGCCAAAGAAGAAATAGATGTTGGGAAAAGTGTCATTAAATCAGGTGGCTAATGCCATGCACAGGGTCATATTTTTTTGCTAAATCTTTCAGTCATTACTTTTTTCCAAACACCTCAAATATTTAAAATGTATCCTATGTTTTTGTAACAGATCACAGTCTTTGATGTTTTTAAGGCTCTTCTTAAGAGATGTTAAATAAACTGAATTGTTTTAATCCCACAAATACTTTAATATTATCTCCAGATATAGATAAGATTGAGTTAAAAGGTTTTCAGGAATCTTGTTTTCAATGGATAATCAGCTGCACATGAACTTCCACAATTATCCAAGTAGCACATATAGTGCTGATTTTCCTTTAATACATGGCAAAAAAGGAAAAGAAAATCCTGCTAAAATATGCAAAGAATTCTACTGCTTAACCAATTAGAATCATCCAGTAAATTCAAACTCAAACTTTTATAATGAACAAATTAAATAATATTGTATGGAAAACTGGAAAAAATATGTTAAAGTTTGTTTTCAAATGGTAATTCTTGTGATTCTTTATTGCCAGAAGTGTCCACTCAGGCATAATACAGACTGTACGTACTTAGCCTAGAGGTTATAAATAATAGTCATTTACTAAAAATCTATTATCCACTCCTAATTTGTGCTGTTACTTTGCAGCTGCTCCAGAGTGATTTTACCATTTTTAATTTATTATTATAACTGCACATTTTCCTTTTCGAAAGAAACAATGATGTTAATGAAATTCTTTCATTAGTACATTTTCAATTACATATTTTATTACGATTTATAAACTAGATTAAATATCAATCATGCTCTATTGTGTGTTTCAATATATGCACTATGTTAGATCTGTAGATGTACGAAACCTGTTTTTGTACCAATTTACTCAGAACATCTGATTTTCAAGAAAACATTTTTTCTTTCTTTTGCTTTAATTGGCTTTTAAATATCAGTTCTGAGACATTTTAACAATTCCTAGCAAATTATATTCTTATTATATTTTGGGTTGGAAGGGCATTTAAACTCTGTATTAGTCTCATACATTTAAAACAGACAAGCTGGTCTGCTTTTAGTTAAGAATTTCCAAAATCCTTCTCAGTTTCAAAGGCTTCTCAAAACATACTTTTAGGGGGAAAATACTGAATGATTTTAATGATTCATAAAGTAGGGAAATTAAGGTATTTCTTAAAGTGGATAATCATTCTGCATCAATAGCGATATGAAATGTGGAGAGAATATTAAAGTTAGAGACGGAAAATTACTACTTCAAGTCTTAAAATTACTACTTCAAGTCTTAAAATTACTACTTCAAACTAAATGACTGATAAAAATCAGAATAATCAGAGCTCTTAAAAAATTGAAATTAAAAACTTTAAACAGTGACATACCCAGAAAACTATGACAGCAAAATGATGAGGATGATGCCAGTCTTGTCTGCTGATATATCAAATAAACTATGAGCAGTGAACAAAAGGAAATATAATATTCCATTTATTTAGTTAGTTAGTTAGTTAGTTAGTAGTGTATGGCATACAAGGCGAAGGAGTCTACAATGTTTATATTATAGAACAATAGTAGATGTTCTGGCAGCCGACAGTCATTAGCTTGTTTGTTGTTGTCCCCCTTGAAGGGGGCAGGCTACTTTCACTATGGCTGGCCAGCATTGCTCTTGAAAAAAGTCAGCTTATCTGAAGCTTTTTCCTCCATCAATTGCATCTGGGCAGATCCAGCACCAGTTCCTATTCCTCATGTAGATCACAGCTAGTATTTCCCACCACCAAAATGGCAACACCTATTTATCTATTTGCAGATGTTATGCTTTCAAACTGCTAGGTGGGCAGGAGCTAGGGCAAGTGATGGGACCTCACTCCATTCCACAGGGTTGGGCTCGAACCGCTGGAGTGCTGGCCATTTCTGGCTTAATGATCCAGCATCATTAAGCCACTGTGCCACTGCACCACCTCTGTATTATTCCATTGAAACAAAGCAAATAATCAAGCCATAATAAAATCTAAGCCTCAGATATATTTATTCCAGAGCTCCAGTCTTCACCTTCCTGACTCCGATTTCAGGAAGGATCAGTTCTTCATGGCCTTTTGAAAGGCAGATAGAGTTAGGGCTCTCTATATGAATGATGATGTATGTCATTCACTTTATTTGAATCATGACAGCTTCACAGAAGATCTAACTTTGACATAACAGTTTATGGATCCAATCCACTTCATCTGCTGGATGGTTACTGCATACCCTCATCAAATTATGGTTAGTACTTGTTTTCCTCTTAAATTAAAAATACTCCAATGATTAGTCTTCTCTGTCCCTTCCATCGAAGTTGTTTATTGCTTAATTACTGAGGATAGAATCTGGATTGTACAGAGCACTATAAATTTGGCAACTTCAAAAATTTTTAATAAGGCCTTTGAAATATATATTTATATATTGTTTTGAGAATAGGAATTGCTTGGTTGGTTTCAACTATTTTTCTCAAGGGAAATGGAGAAACTAAGAGAACAAAGACATGGACATATCTTGCATCTTCACTTTTGCTGCTCCAGAGTGAGACTTTATATATAGTGGAGCACCCTGCATTTGAAGTGTTCTGAATAAGTCCTATTAAAGTATATACAGTATTTTTAAAGACAATTAATATATAGTAGTCTTTATTTTGGAGAATTCATTCCTCAAGAAATTTATATAAATCTCACAATTCTACAACTCAGTTAAGGCCATTTTATTTCAATGTGTTTGGTCTTGAATGACTCATGGTAGATGCTTTATTTTGGTTTTCTTGATTGTTGATGTTGATTTTTGGTTTGCTATGATATGATCTAGCTATGCATTGTTTTGTTTTATTATTTTCTTGGTTTGATGTTGCTGCTGCCCAGAAGTCCTTCGAGATCATAATAAGATATACACATTGTAAAATAAATAAATAAATAAAATAACAGGTTTATGTGGAGACGGGGAAGAATGGATTTATTGTTGCAATAAACAATATTTATTTATTGTTTATAAAAAATAAACAATATTTATTTTAATAAATATTTATTTTAATAAATATTACGTCAGCAGCATCTTAAAAAGGGGAAGGGGTGAAAGGTGTCAAACTGACAAAACCAGCATTGTGGTATCTTGATACTAGCCCTTTCTACACACATTGTTGCTGTCCCAGGCACTCCCAAAGGAGCAGAGCTTTCAATGCAAGGTTGCCTTTTCTGTTCTGATTAAAGCAGAAGTTCCTGAAGATACTGCTGGTCTACCTCATTTCTAATTTTGTAGCCTTGATATGGGAATAATATGACAGCCTTTTAACCATGTAAAAGCTCTTCCTGGATCTTTCATTCCCATTTGAAAACACACTATTTTTTAAATGTAAACAATTTAAAAAATGTAAAACAATGCATTGTAAAACAATGCAAAATTGTTTTAAATGTAGACAATATTCCCATAATGAGGTATATTTTTCTCCATTATTTTATTTTATTTTGGCAAGAATTAAAATCTTCAGCTGTGTTATAAAACTATTGTGAAATCTTTCCTTCCTTCCTTCCTTCCTTCCTTCCTTCCTTCCTTCCTTCCTTCCTTCCTTCCTTCCTTCCTTCCTTCC
>JANHZU010005835.1:12596-24382 GCA_032468055.1 Acrochordus granulatus | reverse complement strand
ACCAGCAACAGTGTGTGACAACCTTGTGAAGACTTACAGAAAACGTTTGACCTCTGTCATTGCCAACAAAGGATATAGAACAAAGTATTGAGATGAACTTTTGATATTGACCAAACACTTATTTTCCACCATCGTTTGCAAATAGGTTCTTTCCAAATCAGACAATGTGATTGTCTGAATTTGTTTTCTTTCACATTTTGTCTCTCATAGTTGAGGCATACCTATGATGACAATTACAGGCCTTTTAAAGTGGGAGAACTTGCACAATTGGTGGCTGACTAAATACTTTTTTGCCCCACTGTAAATGTTAGAATTGGATGTAAGCAGTCATGTCAAATATTCCACTGAATTTCTAAGCATCGACATTGAAATAAAAATTATCCCACCATTGCTGAATATAAGCACAATATGAAGTCTTCCCCTGAGATTTATATGAAGAGTATATCTCAGTCCAGCTCTAACAATTATCTGAAAGGTTCTCCTCTGAAAGACTTTGTAAAGCAAAGTCTGTTGTATTAAATTGAATAAAAACCTCAAAATAAACTTTTTTTTTCCTGTCTGGCAAATCAATCAATTACTGAGTGCTTTATTGGAGCCTATAACTCCATTTGTTTTTACCATCCTGACTTTCTAAGCCAGATTTTGGATATTTGTCAATGGTTAGTAGCAGCATAGCTTTTGTACATCTACAAAACAAGAAGCCTTTATTGGGGGGAAAATATTCCCTTATTTAAGTCCCTTTGGTATCTCCGTCGGCCCAACTAATCTCACAGGGTTGCTGTTGTGGGGAAAATAGGAAGAGGAGAGTGTGATGGATACGTTCACTACCTTGAGTTATTTGTAAAAATAATAAAGTTAGAATATAATAGATAAAATGAAATGAATATATGCTGACTTCATATAAATCATAAGCAGTTTGTTTTTTGTTTACCCATTAAAATTAACAACAAAATGGAAATGAGTAATACTTTTTAGATGGTGAGACAGTTTACTATATTAATCTTGATTTCCTTTTCTGTCCTTTTTCTTCTCTGCCCTGTAGAAATGTAGATTGTCCATACTGTATCTGCATTGGGGCTTATACTGCAGTGTAATGCATACGGTCCTAATGAGACAAAGACTTTCCACAGAAATAATAACACTAATTGTAGCACAGCTGTTGTCATATATCTCAATCAGATAAGTTCCTAGTTTACCCAGAAATGTCTTTGGAAACTAGAACTAAATCTGAATTTACAAAAGGAAAGAATTAAAAGTATGAATTTCCTCTCATACTATTTACACCTGCTCAAACAGATTGATAGGTGCCGCATTGCTCTTTTCATTCAAATTTAACTCAATTTTCTTGGAAGATAAAGTTGTGGAGAACTGTGCCAACACGTCATCTTAAAGTTGAAATAAGTATTTGAGTTGTGGATCACTTCATTCAATTAATTCATCTTCCAGGTTGTACTACTTTGTGTCTGAGTGCATCGAGATAAATGCAGACCTTGAAGAAATACAGACTTTGACTTACTCAGGCTACCAGAAACTGGCTGCAAACATCTAAATGATCAATTAATGCACCAAAAGTTCAGAATGTTTTGATGCCATTTAATGATCAACTTATTTTATTTTACTTCCACTTAGAACCGACAGCTGTAGACTTACTCGTATTTAGGCAGACAAAATAGCTTTATGGATTCTATGTATAATGCAAATGTTTGAGCTATTTATATCAGTAAATAAAGTGCAACTAGGAAGAAGTATTTCTTCTATTTGTAAATCCTTGTGAGAGTGAAGAGGATTTCAACAGTGAAACATGAAGCCATTAAAATTCATTTGGGTGATGGCTTGTAAATGAGTGAAAAAAAGTATTTTGTCTTTGTTAGCTGGAACAATTTTTTTAAAGAAAATATCACTGAATGATCACAACCAATAATTTGATATTTCAAGAAGAATTCAGATATCCTCCCTTTTGTTTATTTTTAAATAACGTTAGTTGGCAGTTATATACAGTTTTATGTATATGAAGATGTCAGCCCTTCACAGTAAACCAAAGATAGAAACCAAAGATTTTCAAACTAATAGTGCTTTTATCAGAAAGTTATACTAATAATCTTGCAATCTGAATGTGTTTTTCCCCTCCCTCCCTTTTTTTTTTGTGAGAACAAGGGAGGGACATGTCTGAAGCACTTTCTCAAATTACTTTTTGCTTCTGAGTCAGATTTATTTTGTCTGATCTTTGTTTTGGTATTGCTCTTCCTCCTGTGCCCCAAAATTATTCCTTCTGCCCTTTCCAGAAGAATAATTAGCAGTCATATTGAGAAAATACTTTTTGGATGACAATTCTGTTATGAATGCACCATCGTCTTGGCTGGTGCTCCAACCAATAGCAACTAATATTTCAAAATGCTGATGGAGTAAAATAATTCTAAAAAAAAATTGCCATGAAAAGGTCAGAACTCTTTGTTCAAGGAAGATTGGTAGCCAGCTTAATATCTTCATCAACCATGTCATGACATTGAAAACCTATACATTTATCCTGAGATAAGTTGAATTATTGTCAGTTCTTCAAGATAGATCAGACTAAGAATCCAATCTCTTGTAGGTCATATTACTTTTATTGCAAGGTAGTACTACAGAACCTTGTAAGTCTGAATGTACTTCCCCCTTCCTTCCCTTTATCTTCATAAGAATTAAGAGAGAGGTTTCTGTGAGACCTTTGCTCATCTTACATTCCTTCCCTAAAATCAAGACTCCTTTATCTAAGGTTTTTTTTCTTTTGGTAGCACCTCTTTTTTCTGTTCCTCAAGGCCATTCTCTCTATCAAGGATGATACCATTATCAAGAAAACTGTACTAATGTGCATAGAAAGGGTCACTGTCAGAAAATCACATAATCCTGCCAGGACCCTGCTTGAAAACTCTACCTTTCTATCCTTTCCACCTGAGTTTTGGGATGTCTGGGTTTTGCACTCTCCCAAGTGAAAGAATTACACCAGGTTAGATCGCAGAGCTAACCCCACCATTTCTTGCATGTGGATATATTACCCTTTCCCATTTATTGAGAAACTGGATTGGCACACAACAGGGAATTCCTCATCCTCAAATCAAAGCTTGTCGTTATTATTTTAGTATCATTGTCATTTGCTGCAGTTAGTGCTCATTAAAAATCTTACTAGATAGTTAAAGTTTGCAAGTTCCCCCCTCTGCCACCCCCTTTTATACCATATGGAAAGTTCATATCTCTTACCCTAAGTAAAAAGAAAGAACCAGTAAAAATATCTGTACATTATATTAATATCATAGACAGCTAGTACCTTTAGACTTTTATAGAGTTCAGCTACATTTAGTTGCTTGGAGATAACATGTGTTGCTGCATGTCCATATTTTTAACTGCAGTCTATAGCACAATTCCCTTATTTAAAGTAGTTTGCATCCTAAGTATATTTCCCACTCTTTCTCTGTAGTGTTGTACTGAATCAATTCTGATGACCATATTTTCTCAATCTTTGTCATTAAATTATGTTTTCTGTCTGTTCTGCAGTTCTGCATATACTGTCAAAGTTTCAAATTTCAAATGGATTTTTTCTTTGTATGCATAAAATTGAAATTGCAATTCAGCTTCTCTCTTTTTCATGGCTCACTGATATCCTTGAACCTCTTTTCTGGATTTGTTTCAAACCTGTGCTTCAGTATCACTAGACTGATTCTCCATACCTGCTTTATAGGCCTACAGTTGTCTTACCCACAAGTGTAAGGGTTTCTAGATTCTCATCTTGATTCTTTTTCTTCTAAATTTATATATGTTTTTATTATTTATATAACGATATTTGATTTATTCTTCTTTGCCATCTGATTTGCTTGCCTCTGGATCATAACCCAAGTCTGTGATAAATGGATTTCGCATCTGGTTCTATATCACAATTCAACACAAATGCTGCCTATTCTTATAATGCCAAAGTTCCATGTACTTTATTACAATATTGCTCTGGATGGTGTTGGCCAGTATGGTTTTTGGACATTGAACAAACTGTGTTGGCATATCGCTGCTAATAAAGATTCTCACATCATAAAAAGTTTTTAGTTTTTTAAAAAAATAAGATGACAGTTCTGAGGCCTGTTATGAAGTCTCTGAGAAGCTAATCATCATTATTACAAAGTGTTGGAAACAGTAACTAAAAATTAAATTGAATCTTCCAATAAGAAAACAAGCTATTCCATGAGGAAGCTTCAGTATATTATAACTGAAGACTAATGAACATTTCTTCTTCTACGGTGCATAATTACATTCTTCATTAGTCTTTTGTGCTGAGAACACCTGTATTTAAACCTTATTAATGGGTATGAAACCCAGCATAATTCCAGCCTTCTGCCATCACTGTGTATTTAGTATTTTACCAAATTTACCTTCTACTTTCATGAAGCCATTTCTACCTACTAAAGATAAATTGCTTTTACTTCGTCTTTTGAAGAGAACGGAAGTATTTGCAATAAACTGTTCATGGGGAGTTACACTTCATGGTGCAAGTTGGCTGATGAATCTTCTATTTGTCTTTTGAATCTATAAAATTCACACAGGTAAGCTCTTCAAAAATAGACTAAATAGAAGAATGTAAGTGTATAAATATGTTCACCACCTTGAGTTGTTTATAAAAATTACACAGGTGAGATACAAATAAATAAATATGTAACATAAATAAACATAAGTAAAATTGTGGAGATGACAGTGGATTTTAGGAGGAGCCATCCTATTTTACTCCCTCTTACCATACTCAGCAATACGGTATCTGCAGACCCCTCTCACCCTGGACAAATTTGTTTGAACCTCTTCCCTCTGGATAGTGCTAAAGGGTATTGCATACCAAAAGAACCAGACACCGGGAGAGTTTAGTCAAAATGCAAGGAATTCTAAATTAATCCAGAAGTACTGCTAAGGTGTATGTGTACTCATCAGTAGATCATGGTTCTAATTCTACACTTTACTGTATTTTTTTTCCTACTGGCTGCATACTTTGGATGCACACTTTACTATGAATGCATAATTTTGTTTATTTATGTTATTATTTTATCTACTGCTGTCTTGAAAACATACTGAGAGCTGATGCAAATTCCTTGCATATCATACCATTCAAAAGAGACATTTCCATGCCACAGACACAGATCCATCACTCTAGGAACACAGAAGTTCTGCAAATTTGCACTCAACAGCATACTGGAAGTATTAAAAAGAGCATGACTGAAAAATATGAATGAATACAACATGTTTAAAGGGTTAAATCATCAATCTTGTTAGAAATCTATTTTTAAGATCAATTAAGATCAATATATCTATATCCCCCCCCCTTTAGGCTGATAGAGAGGTTGTGAAATATTTCACTTGGGAGATGATTAATGCCCCTTTTAGGAGAAAAGACAGCTCTTTATGACCTTCTGGCAGCTACCTTCATGCCACAAAAGGCTTTAAAAGTTATTACAAATAACTTAAGCTTGTCTAATTCAGGATGTCTAATAGAAAATCTTCACCAAATAGAATTTGGCTGTTGGGTGTGAAGAACTCAGGGAAAGTATTCCTGATGTCCTGATGATCCCTTATTAAGGGATCAGATTAGTGAAATATTTGAAAGTTACAGATTTTGCACCATCACAATTGTGCCCATGTTTGGACAAAAATAGATTCGGATGTGTATGCTGTTTTATGAGGTCTGATTTTTAAAAAAAACAATTCTTGTTGTGTGGCAATTTTTTTTTCAAGGAGTTTGTTTTGATTTCTAAATCAGCTTTTTGGTCCACAGCAGTGCAGCAAATAAAATAAATGAATTCTTGTCATCAGTATTCCAGTGAGAAGATGGTCTACAGCAGAAAATACAAACATTATGCATTCAAAGGCCACATTATATTACTATTATTTTTATGGTACAGTTCTGCCAGCTGCTATTGCTTAGCTTCTGAGTGCAAGAAATGTTGACAATGCTGCCATCTGCTGAGACAATATTATGTTCCATAAAATTCGAACTGGCAAAGCTCAACCAGGAAAAGTCCTGTAGATCGGCAGTCCTGTAGATAAATAAAAAATAATATAAAATGAATGGATGCATAATCAAACATGCATCAATGATATTTCCTATTGTAAGATATGAATTAAGTATTTATTTTAAATGCATTTATACCCTCAGTCCTTGAATAGGTGATTTTATTCTGATTAGGATGATTATAATACTTCTTTTTGTATTAACAATCCGCAACCTTAGGGAAATTATAGCAGGTAATGCTTAAATTGATGGCATATTGGTGTTAATGTATAAGCATTCCTGTTATAGACTGATGCCATATACATACACCCTCCTATACCATCTCCAAGATGACCTACTTATTACTGGTTGAGGGTCTCTGGAGATAATCTTAATTCTCCAGAACTAATGAAGATCTACATCGAGTGGTGGCTCCAGCATTATATATATTAACACTATCATCCTTATCCTCAAAGATTGGACAACAGTTTTCAGATTTCTTTCCTTCTTCCATTATGAAGAAGGAAAGAAAGCATATGCATGGGGCTGTAGAAATGAATTCTGAGACTGACAGAAATTGGAAGCCCTGCATTTATGCACTCTATAGCTATTTTCCATAAGCCAATGTCATATTTTGGAAGTGCAACTGAGAAAAATGAAACTTCAGAAGTTTGTAAACATTTGACTTTTATAAAGGATGTTGATAATTTTAAAATGATTCACTATCAATGTACTTAATTAACATTAGATTAATTAAAAACTGAATTAATAGTTAAAATTATGAAATTTAATGTTTTTATGAGTCAGATTGTGCTTTTATATGAAGGATGATTATATTTCAGGGAGAAATCTTTCAATTAAATATATTATAAAACATAATAATATCAATAAGGCAATTCAAAATCCTATTTAAAAATATTGGTGTATTATTAGAATTTGTTTTCTAAAGCAAAATATAATTGGTTATAGAAGGTTAGAAATCTAAATAGAAACCATACTTAAAATTTGGAGGAGGGAGAATATTATGTCATTTTAGATCAAAACAATTACTTAATATAGCTAGCATTTAATTAAGTGATACAGTATTAACTCATCTTATTATAAATAAATAATCTAAGATTTTTTTTCACTTTGACAGCAATGTTTCACTACTAGTTCTTAGAAGTCTTAAATCAAATTAGACTATATCTAATTGTCAGGCCAAGCCCAGATATGACACAGTGAGATCTAGTTGAGTTCAGTCCTTTATTTGCTTATACCTAATGGACAGAATCTTGCCAATCTAAAGCTATAAAGTTCCAACTTACTAGTTATACTATCCTGAGGGATTCTCGGGTGTGAGTACCCTGAACCAATTCCTCCCTTCTCCATTCAACTTATAACTGGGCAGTCTCTTAATCAGGATCTCTCTATGGGAAAGCTCTGGGTTGTCAAAAGTCCCCAGTCCCTCTTCTCCAGGTGAAGGTTCCATCACTTCCTTATTATTCCTTATTCCTTAGTATTTCATAATAAGTCATTTTATATTGTTCTAAGGGAAGTGAATTAATGATTTTTCAGAATCTTTTAGTGATTTGCTCATATTGACCATTTTCTTAGAATCCATACAAAAGCACTTCCAAACCTGATGCTTTGGTGACTTGGAGAAAATATTTTTTTCAACTCAATTTATGTATTACTGCACTAGGAGAGGAAATGCTAGGAGTTAAAAATCTCCCTTCAATGGCAAGTTTCTCCAGTGCTTTGCAAAAATAGGTTATGTTTGATTTGATCATACATCTCAGCAAAATGATAGAAAGATGTATAACAGAACAATAAGCAGAACAATAAGCTTTTCAACTTCACAGCAATAAAATAAGCACAAAAACAATACCCAAAGCAATTCTAAAAGAAGAATCAAGAAGCAGGATATTCTGAGAGAGGAAAACTTTCAGGTATTTATTAAAGCACATTTCAGCAGAATTTAATAAAAGCAATTTTATTTCTTGTACGATGCACACTGTGTAGCCTTCTGCCAGAGACACTCCAAGAAACTAATAATTTCATTCAAGTGATGAAATGAGGACACGGCTATAATGCAAGCTTTGTACTTAGAATGAAGCAGAAATTTGTTGTGTTGAGCAAAGTTAATCTTATCATATGCCCTTCCACCTTGCCACCACCCAATCTCCATGGGCATCTCTATCTTCTATAAATCTATGGAATAACCGTACTGGGAATATTCTACACAGTTCTGATCATTATATTTCAGAAAAGATATTTTAAAGCCTGGGGGGAATTGAAAAGGGGTATCTTAAATCATCAGGGTACACAAACTCCACTAAAGGGATTGCTTACAGTGTTGGAGTCCTTAACCTCAAGAAAAGCCACTAAAGAAAGACAAGATAGGATACACACACATACACACACACACAAACACATTTATGAATGTATGGAGAAACATAATATAAAAGCAGGGCAACTAAATGCTAAAGCATCCAAGGAAGAAAAAAAATGTGGATTATATAAAATAATGGCATATACAGACCTAAAAACTAATAACTTCAGAGCTTAGATTTCTCCTAAATATTTAAGAAGAGGAGTATTAACAATGCAGTACTATGATTTTACATTCAGTGGAATTTGTTTATAATTACAATTTTAAGCTGTTCATCCTCCCATGAGAATAATGTTCATTGATTATAATTGTATTTGCTTTCTTAGAAAAATCCATAGGAAGAAGCACAAGCGTTTCTTTTTACCTTTTCTTTCTGCACTTTTGTCTTTTTTTCTTTTCTTTCTCTTTTTCATTCTTTGTTTTTTTTATTCTGTATATTTGTGTTAGCTCTTATGTTCTCTTTACAACTTTTAATAAAATTTATAGGACAAGAAAAATCTGGAGGCTTAATCTGTACATACATTGTATTTTTTTATTTTATATATGAAGTTGATAGTTCTTCTGACTATAATAATAATAGTGTCAAACCGTCCTTTATGGAGTCAGAGGTAGTTTTTCACTGGGATAACAGTGAAATAAATCAATACAGATAGTCTGAAGAATACCATATACCGCTTTACCCTGATTAAGGAGATCAAAAACTAGAAGAGATATAGAAGACCAAGAAAGTTATCAACTGAATCAGGTCACCAGCCATCAGTGTGTCTTTTGTGACCTCCACACAAAGACACATCTGTACTGAGAGATTATTTAAGTCATGAATCCATATTAAACTTCCACACTAGAAATGTGAGAGTTTCAAAGCCTTCATTAAACAAAGGAAGTCTGGAAAGGGAAGGTAATCAAAGAACATAGTAAGTCCAGGTAATTTTCTTTATATTAAACAAAATCTAAAGAGATAAATGTCTGCATAAAAACATTTATTTCCGCAGGTGAATGATGAGCCAGGTCTCTAGATTGGTTTAGACAGACTTTGCTTAGATTTTCATGACAAGGTCAACTTTATGCATCCTTAACTGAGAGGAAGTATTCTATTACTACTACTATTATAGCAGTAATAGTTTTCCATTTCCACTATAAGGAAGACACTGAAACCCGCAAAGCTTGGTTGGAATTAGGATATACAATCAGAATGATATAGGAAGGAAACAGATCGCCAAGTTTTAAAGCCAAGGCTACAAGAGACATTATCTCAGATATTGCAAGGATCTGGGTTTTTGTTTGTTTGGGGTTGGGGAGTGTACTCATCCACTAAGACAAACTTTTCAATCCCCTTAGGCTTGGGTGAAGAGATTCATAGTCCCCTGCTGAGTTTCATTTCAGTGTGACAAAAATATTGCATTATTTTACCCTGAAGCTCATAAGAAAGCTTAGAGGACTCATTTATCAATAAGCCAAATGAAATTCTACCTACTTTTGCATGAGATTAGAACAGTAACAGGAAACTTGCAAGTCAATGTAAACATAATTAAACTCAGTGCACTGAACAAAATGAGACTTTCCACACAACAATGCCACCATCAGAAAGGTTACAGATAACCAAGAATTACTGAATTAAAACTAATCAGCACAACTTTAGTTCCTGGGTTAAAAACTTTGTATCAACTGGAAAGGTTACGGAACAAAGACTGTAGAAATGACATTTGTATGCACAAAGGAATACATGGGAAAAAATTATCTCAGCAAGCCAAGAAAATCCGTGCTATATCCAACAACTCTTTTGTGAATTATTATCGTTACCAAGGCCCAGCTCAAGTGACAATACTAAGATGATTTTGGATAATCTTGGAAATATCTAGGAAGGTTCAGTTGGTATTTGGATAGGAGACCATCAGAAAAGCCAGGAATGGATTAGATTGGGAAGTTTACACACATACATACATCCTGGACAAGGCAATGGCAAGCCACTTCGATACAGTTGCCAAGAAAACAACATTCATGTGTCTCATTCATACACTGAGAATCTAACTCACCTCAGAGAGCTTTTACCTTTATCCTAATTTACATAACTACCACTAATTGTATCTTTGAACATGTTGTTTACATTTTTTTTATTATTTCAGTTCTTTGGAAATCAATTCCTTTCTTTTTTAGGGATATTTCATGAGAAACAACATTATTTTAGCATACTTTATTTAATTTGTAATACAGTGTAATTTACTGGTGAAAATCATATCTTTTAAACATTAAACAAAGTTCACATATATTGAGAAGCTTTTGGTATGGAATATATATGTAAAAGGCAGCTGCTCCCATCTGTGGTTATTTTACTTTATAAAAGGAAATCATTTGCTTTATTGCTGGGTTAGAGCTCCTCTGGGTGGCTAATTCGCAGAATGCACTAAGAATTCTGAGGCTACATTTGTAAAATCAAAATAATTAAATTTATACATATCAGTTATTTTCAGAATAGTTATCTATTTAACAAAAGCCTTTGTCAACAGAAATCTTGTGCGCATTGCCTAGAAATCAAAAATCATTTTCCCCCCTTGGTTAATACGGTCTAGTCTGGATGGAATTTCAAAACTTTTTTGTGTGCTGTTTTATATAGAGCAGAAAAGTCTTGATAACTTTTGAACCACTGTTGAGATTATCAGCAAACGGTGAATAAAGGACCCCATTAGTTTTATAAAATTTTTGATGGAAACACATTAAAACATTAACAAGAGAAAACATGTCAATTGTCAGCCATTCTTAATTTGCCATCCTTGGTATAATTGATATTAAAGTGCACACAATTATGAAATTCCTAAAGTAGATCACTACTGTGGTTTCATCCTATTAATTTAATGGTGCCTTTTTTAATGTAGCCCAGTAATTGGGCTACTAAGGACAAACATTAAAGAGTCATAGTGGTCTAGCGGTTAAGATACTGGGCTTGTCAGCTGGAAGGGTGGCAGTCCAAGTTCAAGACCCATTATGTAATGTGAGCTCCCATTATTCACCCCTTTTTCTGCCAACATAGCAGTTCTAAAACATGCAAAATGCAAGTAGATAAATAGGTACTGCCTAAATTGGTGGGAAGGTAACAAGGTTCCATGCACCTTTGCAAATAGTTATGCCAGCCACATAATCACAGAAGTTCCTTTGGAGGATGCTGGCTCTTTGGCTGTGAAAGAGATGAGCACCACCCCTAGAGTCAGACACAACTGGCAGGGAAAACCTTTACCAGTTTTAAGGACATACATAGAATCATTATTTAACTATTATGATAAAGATACCAAGAAAGCTCATTCACCCTATACTCCTGTGAAATCACTGTGTCATAAAACCATCTTGATCACATCGCAACAAAGTTTAAAAAACAGGCATCTGGACTGGATTTTTCTCAAGTCGAAGATGTTTCGCCTTTAATCCAAA
>JANHZU010005833.1:49147-62142 GCA_032468055.1 Acrochordus granulatus | reverse complement strand
CTCATATTTTTATAGGGGGGAGACACTCTTCGTCTGGCTCCTCTGATGAGACCTGTCCAGTATGGTTGAACCTCTGGTAGAGCTCTCATCTTCATTAGAGCACACAAGCTCCACAACCACAGCAAGGTGGTGCCTCAACTGGGGGGTGATGCTTAATACCATCCAATTAAGTTTAACACATCTAGAACCTCACATCTAGGACTTCATACAAGGAACATATTTATTAATTACACTTGCATCTCTTCTTTCCTCTAGAAAAATTGAGGCAATGCATGTTCTTTTACCCACCCATCATTAACACACACACTTTATCCTTAGAATCATTTGAGAAAGTGTATGAATTCAGTCCTTCTTAGTGCTCCTATGTTTGTAACACACAGTATCCAATGATTCTCAACTTATATAAATGAAGAAGAAGCCTCCTTATTTACAGATATACACAGCCATGATTTAGTACATAATTATGTTCACTTAATCATATATAGTAGATGTGATTTTATATATATTTCCCAAAATACCTGAAAGTTGTTTTTCATATGGAACAGAAATGTAGTATACACATTTCCCCAGTCCTTTTTAGCCCTTCATATACAAGCACATTACTTTGAAAGTTTATGGAATACATAGTGGATAATTATAGCATTTATCATTCATTTATGATTTTAAATAAAACTTAGGAGTCACCTTAGTAGACAGTAGTTTAGTGAGATACATTTCCTTGACTTTAAATTTTTGTTTTCTTTTATGTTTTGCACTCTGTGTTTCTTTGACTGCTTCTGCATCTGGTAATATCTATAAGAAAGGTTTACACAAATTTTCATGGAAGTGTTGTGATTAAGGAGCTAAACAAATGACTAATTACTAGGTATTAAACTGACTTACCAGATGGCAATAGTTCTCAGAATATTCTCCATCTGGTCAACATGGTGAAGAGGGGGAAAAAGGATAAACTGAATGCACACATAAAGATCAAGCTATGACCTAGAAAGTAGGCTGATGCTGAGGAAAAAGGCATCAAAACATACATATTTAGCTAAATTTATTCCTATTCAGACTATTGCTAACATAGATGGTAGCAATAGCACTTCTTTGATGTAGCACTCCTTTGTATTAATTAGTACAATTAATAATTGAGTGGCTATAGATGCTTACAGAAGCTAATTACTGAATTAGTTTTCCAAAATCAGGTTTATAAGATTTCTGAGAACTGATTTTTGCAAGATATTAAGTATTCAATTTGTCTTTCATCTTGTTTGATTTGAGAATTGAAATTCTAGACTGGGCAGTTGAGCTTCTAAGAAGCATGCAGTTGCCCACTGTTGAAAACAGAATATTTATTTTTTCTTCAGTTAAACAATTCAGCTCTATTACTATGTATCAAAAACTTGTTTCATATTCTCAGTTCATATTAATGTCTGCTGCTGAATTACAATTCAAAGAATCTACTACAAACTTAAATTTCTAAAAATCCAATATACTATCTATATAAATATGTTATTTGTTTTACCAGATGATAGATCTTGCTTTTTCTTAAAGACTTTAATTGTTGTTCCATCTGAAATCTGAAATGATACAATAAAGAATCTTTCTTACTATTCTTTAAATCTATATCAAGTTCTCATATTTTATATATTCTCTGTAAGTTGTTAACAAAATGAAAGTGCAACTTGTAAATTAACATCTGACTAATATTACCCTAACAAAGGCAAATTTTCAACACATTAGGATGTTTACTCTTACCCCATAGTGGCCTATGGTGTTCAATTTAGTAATCCCATTTTCCAGAATCACAGAGGAACCATCTACATCCAGAAGTTCTTTTGCTTGTGAACCTGACTCAAGAGCTGATAACACAAATAAAAATAGTCAGTGCTTAGTTTAAAAATCTATGAGTGGCTTTTTCCTGTGCAGTTCAAGCAGGAACTTATGTGAAGCAAATGTTATGCTTGTTGTGCAGTGTTGTTTATTTTGTGTGGTTCACATAAAAGATGTTGCTTGAAATATCTATTGAAATTATATCCCATTTCTCCCTAGCCATTTCTTCACTTTCCTCTAAATTTTTTATCACAGTAGAATTTTGTGAAAAGCTTCAAAGTGGCTATGCTAGTGTGCTATTTTCACTGCTGAAGGAGATATTACTAACACAATATTCTAGGTCAACAAAAATTACAACAATAATTGTGGCATTGTCCTAACACACTCTTTGTACCCAATGCTACATACTTGTCACTAATACAATTTGTTATTTGTATTATTTGATTATATTTATTTATTTATTTGATTTTTATCATTGTCCATTTCTTTGTAACAACCTTGGGTGGTTTACAAAAACACAGAATAAAGATCAGAACCAACAATATATAAATCCTATCATGATAACTGAGGTATAAAGCCCAACATCTCACAAATTCCAACTAATCTTCCAGCCTACATGCCTGGAATCACATCCAAGTTTTAAAACTTTCTGGCAAGTTGGCTGGAGTTGGGGCCAGTCTAATTTCAGTGAGATAGTGTGCCAAAGGAAAGGCATTGCAATAGAAAAAAAATCACTTTCTAAGTTCTGCAAGATGACATTCTATAACTGATGGGACTCATAGCATGCTCCTCCTGCCAGATGAAGACAATGGTGAAAACAACTGGGGAGAGGCAGTTGTGCAAATAAAGCCGCATTCTGTGGAGGACTTTTGTTTGTTTGTTCAATTTAAATAGTCACACAGCTCAGACATGCTTGTTATAAGTGACAACCAGCAACTTGAATTGCACCTGTAAGTACTCTGTGAGCAGTGCTGCTCACAGAACACAAATATAACATAGCTGCTTTTCTATTAGGTCTTTTCATCAAAAAACTACAAATGTCTTTACAAAATAGCCCAATACATATTCAAGTAATAAATTATACTAAATGACTTCAATCTATTAATCTTATAGTTCATCTGTTAAATAGCCAAATAATAATAATTTGTAATTTTTTAAAAATGCAAACCATACTATTAAAAGTAAACGATAAAAACAACTATATAATTATGGAGAACAGAAGAAATAGCTATTTTTGAATTTATAACAAATACAGCAGAATTGGTATCTTACTCAGGCCCATTTCTCTTAGCTGGAGACCATAGAGGGATCCATTCTTGTTTAGATAGGCCTGTAGGATCTTCTCTTTGGTTTGTCCTATGCTGTCACAATCTAGGACTTTAACTTGGATATTCTGAGCAATAACATTGGCCTCATTTTCTTGGATATTTTCAAAGACAACATTTAATACCTGGAAATTATACATAAAGAGGATTATTATGAATTTGTAACAGGAAAGATAGTATTCATTACTTTCTAAATATTATCATACTTTGTTCCTCTCGGATGATTTAACATGTTGACAGAATAATGGAAATAGATTCAAATCTCACAGTTCTGAATATGTTAAAGGTTCTTCAGCAAGTCTGTGATATAGTCAGAAATAATGCTGAAGCAAAGATCTCCACATTTCAGGGAGGTTATTGCATATCTGCAATTCTGACAAGATAATATAATAGATACTGGGTGCTCATTTAAATATACAGTGGAACTTCGGATTGCGAGCACCTCAGTTCACGAGATTTTCACAAGATGAGCAAATTTTTTTAAAAAATTGAATTCAGTTAACGAGCAAAAACTTGCAAGATGAGCACCATGTGATGAGCTCGTGCAGGAAATCTCACAACGGAGCTGATGGTTCTTCTCTCTCACTGCGTAAAAAGCGTAAATTAAGTGAAAGTTGTTCAGAGAAAGAACGCCTGAGATTTAAGCTGTAGATTCTTCTTCCAAGCAATCACCCTCTCCCTCCTCTCCTTCCTCTTGTCTTCCTCACGCCAGCCAGGACTCTTCTCAAAGCGTAGGAAGACTAACCCTCCGTCTTCACTGTCTCTCTCTCTCCCTCTCCCTCACGCCAGCTGAGCAGCAGCCAGTGGCCAGAATCTGCCTCAGAGCAGATCCATAAGTGCTGGTTAATTTGTTTAGTTCTACTTTATATTGTGTATTAATCATTGTTACTTGTTTCAGATTTTAGGGACAATCATTTCTACAAAATTCCATTGAAAATGATTTTTCTGTAAATATTTTTTGGGGCATGGAACAGATCGTCTGACTTTACATTGTTTCCAATGGGAAACCTCTCTTTGGTTTTAAGCACGATTCGGACTAAGAGCGTTCTTCTGGAACAAATTAGGCTTGCAACTGGAGGTTCCACTGGATCATTTAGAGTCATTTAAGTAAAAGACATCTGATGAAGCTAAAAGATGAATAATTTGTCTAGAAGTCTAAATGCAGTATAAAAATGAAGTCCTTAATTCTGAAATACAAATTATTTCCTCTGAATTATATTTGATCAATTAGTTTAATGCTTTCTTCTCTAAGAGAAGCTAACATTGAAGTAAACAATAAAATAATCTTCAGTAAAAGAAACTAATAATAGTAAAATTATAACCTTTGACTATACAGAAGTTAAATTATATTAAACCAGTTCATATAAAAGCAGTCCTGGGCCAGCCTTTACCCTGCAAATATTTATTTATTCATTTATTTATCATATTTATATGCTGCCAATCTTCTAATGGACTCTTGGCAGCTCACAATCAACATTTTAATATTTTTTAACATTAAACCCTGCCCCCCAGAGCTGACCAGCATTGTTCATATCTGGGGCTTTCCTCTGTGGCTCCTGCTCTACCCTCAAGCTCAGGCAGGTCCAGCACCAACTTCCTGCTCCCCATGTTGCTGGCTGGCTTCCTCCTGAAGGGGTACCCACTTATTATGCCCATTTGCACACTTTTGAACTGCTAGGTTGGCAGGAGCTGAGGTGGAACAGCAAGAGCTCACCCTGCTGCACAGCAACGCCAGGTTTTGAACTTGGGCTGCCAACATTGCAGATGGCAAGCCGAGTTCTTAACCTCTTGTGCAATATATTGGGTAAATAAGAATATCATAAACTGTTGCAAAACTGCCAGCTAGGTTGGAAGAGGGGTTTAAGTGAGGGCCTAGCTTGAAGTTGTTGCATAAGCTTGACCTCCCCCAGGATCCATGAAGCTTTATCTGGTCAGTCACAGGGGAAGGCAAGCAGTCTGGTGAGATTCTTGTAACATACAGTAAGTAGTGAACAATAGTCACTTACTTAGGCTAGTGATGAGTGGCTCTGGTTGTTTGTGCTAACATCTGAAATGATATTGTATGTGAGAGAGTGGTATGGAGAAAGTTTTATGACTAGGTCACCATCATGGTCTTAATCACCTACCTCAAATCTCTTTTTCTTTCAGAGTCTCCCCAAATATACATTTTGCCTTCCTCAGATAAATGCATAAAGAAAATCCCCCACATACAATCCTTCCTTGCTTTCCTTCTTTATGTTTTCCATGCCTTCTCACAATGCTTTTATTCTGGCAAGGGTCTCCCTCATTCCATAATTCATTCTCCACAATTATTTTTCCTATCCAGTCCAGTCTAGATTCTGTCAGGTAAACTCCAAACTTTCACTAGTTTCCCTGTCATCATCTTCAAGCTTTCATAGTAGTATTTCTCAGTAGTATTTATTATGTTCTCAAATCCACAGTTGTAAACATTAATGTAGAAAACTAAAGATGAAACTTGAACACCAGGGCCTTTTATAGACACAGAGAAAGTTATCCATGGACTTATTAGGATTCTGATCATCCTACCCATCTTCAGACTAAAACATTACAGTACTTGGCCTTGGGCTATACATGTCTGTACTTCCTTCTCTCACTTTCTTTTCCTTTGTGCTTATTCTTCTTAACAAGTAATTTAGCCTGCTATAAGGCAATTTCCCAAATCCAATCAAATATAAATATTTTTTGATAATGAATATTTCCAGGCTCTAGAGAATGAACTTAGATCCACATCACCCAACCAAATCTCACAGTAGATCTTGTTCACATCAAGAAAATGAGCAACAAGTGGTACAACTGACATGGTATAGATTATTAGAATAGTTTTGGATTCTCCCCATGCCTTTGAATTTCTTAGATTATTTTAAGCATGTCTAAATTCATTAAAAGGAAATATTTTATAACATTAGGAAACTATAGAGGCACATAAATATCCTCCTTCAATTCTCCCCTGCTTATCTGCAGCATGTTATCTCAATATGAACTTAGGATAACCCTGCCTCATAGCATTTCATTAATAGGCTATTTTGATTTAAATATATAATTAGATATGAACTGAATTGGAACAATTCCATTTCAGTAATGCTGTTTTCAATGTAGTGATTGAACATTTGCATTTGGAGACAACAACCCAACATTAACTTAGAACTTTCTGAAAAAGAAAACAGTAAAGAAGTTTAATGTTTCATCTTTCGTTTTACATGAAATGTAAAGGGTATTTCTACCTGGGCTTCTTTCTTCCCATTAAGAGTGTTTTCAATACTGTGCTCTCCCTCTTATTATTCACAGAGATAAATACATTGAAATGACAGTAAATGTAGTCTTAGTGGATGCACAACATGCAGGCTGCATCCTTGATCAGGAGGGAATGGTTTTGTATACATATTTGAAAACTGTTTCCTGTTGAAATAACTGATTTGTGGAAGGTTCAAACTACCAAGCATAGTTCCAGAAATAGAATGACAAGCTCCACTAAGCTTTATGTTAACTCTGACCTATATATACAACCATGCAGTGATTGTATTGAGATGTTTTCACTACAAATACAGGATTGAAAAGATGAGGCGAATATTTTTATGGAATGTAATTGTTTCAACAATCAGAGATAATTCATTTTCAATAAAAATTATATAAAAATAATTAGACGATAATTCTTTACCAACTTCCATAACTAGAAGATGGAGAAACTTATGCAAATTAAACATCTGTCAATTAAATAAAAAAATCAGCTTTTTTTTAAACACTGAATCTTTAGTTTTTAGAATACAGTATATAAACCCTTTATTGGAATATATGCTTTTTCATACAGATTGTCCTGGTTCCAGTCATTAGCTGGAGCTAATTAGCTAAAGATATTAGCTGACATACCATTGTGCTGAATTCAGGTGCTTGCCACAGTAACCAGTCTTCATTTAGTGTATACAGGGCCTTGCAAGTTATTACATCCACAGGACCCTTGATAATCCTTTGATTTAAAGTTGTTACAAGTAAATAGAATGATTCCCCAACAGTTTCCTATAAAACAATCAAACACAGTTTGTATAATGCTTACTTATACTTTTAGTTCTTTTTTGCATTTCTTTGCATTTGTTCCATGAATGTGGTCTGAAAAAAATGGGTGGAGGGGGATGCTAAACATGCCCCACTAGTTCTAGTCCAAATCTGTTTTGAATAATATGCAGTTTCACTGCATGCAAAACCATGAAACCAAGCTATTTTTTGTATCTATATTTGGCATATTCATGCTGAAAAGCTGCAACAAATACTGATGTGTAATGAATTAAATTAACATGTAGTTCTCCAAATTATGATCCACTCATCAGTTGCAGATTTTTCCCCATGTCAAAGTGGCTTCTGAAGGAAATATTTAGACATGTTAAAGTAATAGATTACTTATGCCTCACCTATCAATCTGTAGAGATCAGATGCTTAGTTAATGCATTCAGAACATTATATTTATAAAATGTAATTCAATTAAAATCAGAGGTTTTCTGCAGGACTTGTGGCAGTAGTCAACAGTGTTAAAATAAGGCATGAGTAGTTGATTGATATTGCTAGGAGACCAAGTGCCCTGCAACATGAGCAGGAAAATCTTCATGCAAATAAATCAGCTTCTTGTTCACTAATGTTAAATAACAAAAGTATATAATACTTGCCCGAAGAAAACCAGAAAGGCAAACTGACATCCAGTTTGTAAGGAGCTTTTCTACTACTGATTCTGTACGTCTTAGCATAAGCTTAGGATGTATATTGCTAGACTGTTCCATCAAATCTCTTGTCAAAGCTTCTAGAATATTAGTTAAGTAGATTAGATTGGTCTGTAGTGCAATTGTCAAGAAAGATGCAAACAAGCATCTGTTAAAAAGAAAAATAATGGATTAATAACAACTCTACATGTTAGATGTTACAGTAATACCACCAGCTTGATCTAAATACATCTACATCTTGTCAGCTGCCATACAAAAGCATGACATGATTTCTAGAACTAGTAAAATGTATGGAATCTATTTAACAGATAGGATTGATAATCAAAGGTAGACTCTTACATATAAAAGCAGAGCATTTATTGGCAAGGTTGCCATTCAGGACCACAAATATAAACAAAATCTGTACTGTTCAGAGAATGAAGAATATTGTGGATATAAACTCTGTTAGCCATTTTACAGACAAAGAAAAGGACCAGAACCATAAAATTAATGCCTAGTTCAAAAAACACTTGCAGTGTTCAGACAATAAATTTCAAATGGTGGAAGAGAGAAGTGAACTGGTTATTCCTAAATCATAAATTAATCAAATTACTGCAAAAAAAATTGCAAAATTTTTTTTTTCAAAAGGCAACTGGACTTTTTAAAATTTTTCTGTTACAAAGACATTTTGCTTCCCACCCAGGAAGCTTTTTCAATTCAAACTAAATGGTGAGGGACAGTAGGAATTTATTGACTTTCCTCCAAGCAAAATAAATAATAAATAATTTCCTGCCACCCCTCACCATTTGGTTTGAATTGAGAAAGCTTCCTGGATGGGAAGCAAAATGTCTTCATAACAGAAAAACCAAAAAAGAAAAGAAAATCTTTTTTTTGCAATTATCATAACTTAGATGAATGAGAAACTTCATAGACTCAAATTACACAAATTATGCAACAGAGGGAATTAATCTTTTTTATATCTGAATGTAAATAAAAAATGGCTTTACTATCGATAATATAAACCCTTTATTTCCCCATCCACTTCAGTTTGGAAGTATTCATAGTTCCCTCCCAAATGCAAAGGCCAAATTAAAGTGAAGTTATTGATTGATAAGACTTATATGGCCATTGATCTTATATGCCATAACCCCAGGTGACTCAGAGCTTGCAACAATAAAAATATACAAAAAACAGTACAGAAGAGAACATTTATAGTTCAGGGTTGAACTGTGGGGTCTCTGGTGCTCTCTGAGCTTCATTGTTTTCTTGCAGATATTTCATTACCAAATTAGGTAACATCATCAGTGCTGAAAGGGAATGGGGTTTGCCTTCTTTTTATATACTAGTGACTTGCCCTGACATGTTGGACGGACAGTTCTTCATAATTGTTTGATTAGGCTTGTTTGTCTGAGTATTTAGTTCCTGACTGGAGGAGCTAACTACTCAGTCAACTACTCAGACAAACAAGCCAACAATATACAACAGCCTAATCAAGCAACCACCAACAGCCTCCCAGCAAAAACAGCTCTTGATGCCCTAAACAACATTGCTGGACACATAAGTAATTATAGTCACTTGCTTTCCTGATTCTTCCTTCCTCCAAGTAGTATGTTAATCTTCCCAGCTTCAGCCCAAATTCAGTTCCTTTAGTTCCAGAAATTTCTTCCAAACATAATTCAAGTTTAATTCATTCATAAAAAGGCTGACTGCTTACCAGTATTCATAAGTAATTATTTAATTTACATCATTTGTGAATTTTATTGTTTGAAATAATACTTTCTGGTACAAATTATTCTGAGTATTCAATTTAAATTTTGAGTTACTAAAGCGTTGCCATGATTATTATTTCTGTACTGAGATAACTTCAAAATGTTCTGATTATTCCTAAATGGAAAAGTATATGTCCTATACAAGATGAGAAGAACAGATTTTGACTGAAATGAAGAAATTAAAAAGAAGGAAGACACTTTCAAAAAAACATTTTGACTATTTTAATCAAAGAAACATGATCATTTGTTAATTTGTCTCCAATTTTGTAAAACTTGTAGCTTTAAAATTTTATAGCATACCTGTCTTTCACAGTAAAGGTTCTCTGTTTTTCAAGGATGTGAATCAGAGTAACAAGGAAATGTTTGTTACAAATTAATGCATATAGTCCTTGGTCTCTGTTCTGAAAGAAATCAAAGACATAAATTACATTACTGTTCACCTATTTTTAATGTGTTATATATTTAATTCTTAATCACTGCTGCAGAAACCATACTTTGATATTTAGAAATACTGCTACAGATGTTGATGTCACAAGAGACACAAAAAGAGGCAAATAAGGGAACACGTTTATTATTCCTCTGAGTAAAGTTTTTCAGACTTCTTGCAATCTCTGTCTCCAGTTTGGATATACAATATTTCTTGATTCTGTAAAAAATCTAAAATTATATACATATATTTAAGCATAAACAAACTTAAGAGAATAAAAATTATACTTACTAATGGTTCAATAGAGTCGTCAATAAATATAGATGAAATGCCAGTAGCCTAAACAGAAAAGTAGTGAATACAGTATTAAAATTTTTAGATGTGATATCATGCTGTGGTCTGAATGTTCTTTCTCTAAACTACAAAAATTAGTGACATGAAAATTGTTAGAAAATGTTGACTTGTAATCTAGATGTATACTGAAAACCATATATTCAGTCTATGGAAATAATTTTGTAAGAAAGGAAAAACAAAACCAATTTTGGTTCATAATTTAAGTATTTGTTCTCTGAATTCTCTCTTACTCACTGTATATCCTTATCTCACAGGACAGAAATTGATTGGGGCACCAAGATATATTGGCCCTTCCTTTTGCTGGAAAGATCCAAGTTATGACCGAACAAACCCTCCCTGTTCATCTAAAGCATTGTAGGATTTGTGCTATTTTTTGAATACCAAAGATTTGCATAGGTTCAGGAAGGAGCCCTGAATTTCTCTTGTTTTTATTATCTCCACATTCTGTCACATGGAAGAAAAATGATGCTTTGCAAATAGGTTGATGAATTAGGAAAACTTTTTCAATTACAGACTGAATACCCTTTGGCATTTTAAAGTAGGGTAAAGATTTAAAGCAAACGCAAATCATAATGGGTAGAACAGAACTATAGTGTTATTTTCATATTTACTTCATTTTTGTATAATTTGGATATTGGCAATTTTATCAGAGGGATTATTTTTTCTCCAGATATATTCATAAAATTAAGATCATGAATGAATTGATTATGAGGCAGATCCTCATAAATTCTCTGATTTGTGAGATGTCAGTTGTTTTCTCCAGATATTATTTTGTGTTTTGAGTTGTGTGGGCATTTTTAATTTTTTTTACATTGTATGGCACCCAGAGTTGTAATGGAGTTGGGCAGATTAAATTTAATAAATTGAAATACATTATTTCAGTTACTCGATTATTGTAGACAAATAATCATTTACCTCAGGGAAGAAAGTCCTAAGAACAAAATGTTTGTAGTCAAGAAATGGAATTGTTCCAAAACTATCAACAACATCCAGTTTTTCAACTTGTAGTTCAACAAATCCTATAAAAGAAAAGAAGTAACTTGAAATGTTAATTTTTATAATGTAGCATCTTAATAACAGTTTTCAATGTGATTCTGAAAAGGAATGATAAGAAAAGAACTTTTTATCAGTATGTGTATATGTGTATTTGTGTGTGCGTTTATTTCTGTGGAATGTGCAATATTGACTGTGTAATATGTATTTTTATAACATGTGTATATTTTAATGTATTTTAAAAATACATTTTTGTACATAATGAAGTAGTAGAGAAGAAAGTAAATAGCAGTTGCCATTAAACACACACACACAAAATAAAGCAGAAATTGTCCTTGTTCTTGCCCAAAATAAAGCAGAAATTCTCCCTCGTCGCTTCTCTCCTCATAGTATGGAGGCAAGAAGCATTTCCAAACCACCCACGACACCCAGAAAAGCTGAGGGAAAAAGGCCCTTTTGCCTTGAGTGGCGGCAGCAGTGGATCCTCTGCGCCAGCAAGCAGCAGCCGAGACCAGAACCTGCCTCGAAGCAGATCCGTAAGTGCTGGTTAGTTTGTTCTAGTTCTGCTTTATATCGTGTGTTAATCATGGTTACTTGTTTCAGATGTTCGGGACAATTATTTCTATATCAAATTCTGTTGAAAATGATTTTTTGGTGAATATTTTTGGGGGCGTGGAACGCATTGTCCAATTTTCTATTGTTTTCAATGGGAAACCTCTCTTTGCTTTAAGAGCATTTCACACAAAGAGCGTTCTTCCAGAACGGATTAGTCTCATCTTGTGAGGCTCCACTGTATTCTGTTTTTCATCCAATGAGAAAATAACTGCATAAAAAACACATGTATGAAACAATTCTGGGGCCTCTTACGCCCAAGTGACAATTCATTCACATGTATACTGCAGATATAGTTACCCTCTCGTATTTCTTTACGAAGTTCACATTCCAATAGCTCCAGATGTTCACTCAATTTTCGATTTAATTGTTTGGATTTTCGCTGGGTGACCAGAAATGCAACTACATGAAAAAAAATGACAATGATAGCATTCAGCTAACACAGGCATTAACATGCCATCTGTCCTAATACATGTACATATTTTCTTTAAAAAAGGAGAAAATATTGTTTTAAAATATCTGAAAACTGATGCAGTTCAGAATGGCTGAATTTAAACTGACATTTATTTATTTATTTATTTAATTTGTATGCACCGAAATCTGAAGACTCTCGGCAGCTAACAACACTAAAAACAATTCATTAAAAACATTTAAAAAAAAATTAAAATAAAATAAAAAACCCAGCAGACCATCAAGGTGGGCTAAAAAGATTTCATACATAAAAAAGGGGGGTGAGGATGGCTAGGAATCCATCAGCCACCTCCAGGATGATAATGAACCCCCCCCTGGAGCCCCAGGCCAACTTGCAGAGCCATGTCTTAAGGCCCTTCTGGAAGGCCATCAGGGAGAGGGCAGCCCTCAGCTCGAGGGGCAAGATGTTCCATAGGGCAGGAGCCACAGCAGAGAAGGCTCTTCTCCTGGACCCCGCCAGCCGAAATTCCTTGACCGACGGGAACCGGAGAAGGACTCCTCTGCTGCTTCTGGTGGGTCGGGAACT
>JANHZU010005832.1:14992-25477 GCA_032468055.1 Acrochordus granulatus | reverse complement strand
GCTCCTCTGATGAGACCTGTCCAGTATGGTTGAACCTTTGGCAGAGCTCTCATCTTCTTCAGAGCACACAAGCCCCCAACCACAGCAAGGTGATGCCTCACTGGGGGGATCAAGAACCTAGGGTGCCATAATTTATATGTGCAGAACCAAGCTGTGTAGTCTTTTTTAATTGAATGAATTTTGACCAAAAAAAATGTTAATTTGCAGCTTTTCTAAGGTTATGCAAGGCTTTTTGATGTAACACCAAGATTAAAAAATAATAAATAAATATTACTATTAATTATTATTTCCCTCTGAAGATATGCCACACTTTAAAAAACCACAATAAGTATAGATTAAATTTTCTAAAATTGTATCACAATTGTTTTGCTACTCTCTCCAGGTATGACGGCTCCAAAACTAATCTTAATTGAAGAGTATAATTATAAGACCCCATTCTTAATTTTTAGTGAGATAAAGTTCTTAATCTCTTTTAAAGACTATTAAATTTTCACACAGATGAAAGGAAGAAAGGAGATTCTTTGTATCATGCTGCAATTGGTGACATATACAATTTATAAATAAATACATGCAGCTTTGTTCAGAGTGACAGGGCATTGTTCCCAAAAGTATGGAACTTGAAATCCAAGATCCTTGTATCTGGAACAGAAAGAAGATTGTGCCCAGATGAACATAAGAAACAAACTTGGTTGTCGGGAAAGTAAGGAATAATAGATACTGAGTGTCAGGTGCAAGCAATCAGGTCCACGCTAAGGTTCAAAACAACTAATTCATTGCTAAAGTCTACATACAGTATAGACTATATAAAGTCTATATAAAATCTATATACAGTAATCTTTTCAGATTGAGGGTTTGCACTTAGGTGAAAACTAGTTAATGGCTAATGGAATTCAAGAAGGGTTGCTCAAGGGGTTTGGACCTCACTGTTATATATCTATGTAAGGATTCTAAGCTGAGGCCTTATTTAACTCCTCCTCTTGCTCTGCCAGCCTTTCTCCAAAACTGAGATTGTTATCAAAGTGTTCCAAATCAATAGTTAGAAGTAGGTCTGGCTGGAATAGGATACTAGTGAAGAGCCCTGCAGTATAATAAATCAGAGAAATTACATGCAAGGTTCATAACAATTATACAAGGAACAGAAAATGGAAAGAGAAATCAGGAACATCATCCAGGAAATTGCAGCAATAATCTAAGTAACATCACTAAAACGTATGTCAATGATCATGCAGTTTCTTTCATGAAATACTCCTAGATCCTATGAAATACTCCTAGATCCTAATTCCTAATTAAAGTCTGCGACTCTTACTGTAAGTTCAATAAATTAATGAAAAGTCATCAGTCAAGGTTTGTATGGGTCTTGATTAAAGGTATCTGGAACGATCTAGGAACTCTGGAGAAATAGAGGATAAATCCAAAGAGAAAAAACGATGATTAGGACAAAATATGACAATTTCCATCTTATTCATATTCAACTTGAGATAAGATCTGAAATGAAACTCGATTGAGACATTCCATTATGGTTGACCATGCATCAACATGAAGAACCATAACAGATTTAAGGATTATCGGTGCAATAAAAAAGAGCAATGATTGACACTCGTTTTAAAAGGATGGAGTACATGCATGTAATAACTCTGAAGCTTCTCTAAACATGAAATGCTTTAATTTTCACACCTTAACAACTGTTCAAATAAAAGATAATATACCGATTTTCCCTTTATTGTTATGGTTTTCTTTTTATAGATAAAAACAAATATCTGGCAATTTTTTCAGCTATTCCTTCTCAAAAGACAAGTAGCATTAATATTTGTCTAACTATAATAAAAACAATTCAACTTTATGTGGTAGGCATTATTTTGCTGTCAGAATGTGTTGCTTCTATGGCTCATTTGCTGTTTTGAATCAGGCTAATCAAAACAAAATCTATAAACTTAACATGTAAAAATTGCAATACTAAGCTCTTTGAAGATTATTTTTTGATGTTTCAGTCTACTTCAGTGTTAAATGTTTCTTTTCCTTTTCTTTTGAACAAGACTGCATGATTATTTGTTAAACCACAAAAGTATTCTGTGTGTTGCTACTAAATATGGATTTTCTTCATTCCTGACATGCTACAGTTCTTTAAAAAAAACCCTCTTCATTTCAAACTGCCAAATACAAGATTGCTTACCCCCTTCAAGCATTATATTTTGCTTACATGGAAGGAAAAAATCCCTTTTTCTGATTTTTCTTTTAACCTGTTATATTTGATATTTAAATTGAAAATAATTTCTCTTTATCCACTGGAATGTTCATTGTCTCTGGATCCAAAAGAACCAATTGCCTGGGCACCTGATGACTGTCCTGATACTTGGCAAAACATATATATGTGTTCCCTTTTGTCACGGCATTTCTTGGGTGATGAGGAAATGAAAATTTCAGAAGGACTTTCAGAGGATGAATGGGGTTGATTTTGCAGGCTTACAGTACTATGCTATCACTGTGAAACTGCTAAATGAAGGAGTATATTTCTTGTGACCTTCATTAATATTTAAAAAATGGGGTTTTGTGGAGCAAATTTTGTTACATTAAAAAGTTGGAGTGCTGCTATCCTTTCCTTTTGTTATTTTTTACAAAATGATCCAGCTTGATACCAATGGGTGTAAGTAGTGGAAAATCCATCCCCCAATATTAATGCCTTTGTTCTTAGAACAGCCAGTTCTAAAGAGGAATGGACTGAGAGTGAACATATAGGATATTAAAATGTCAGATTTATCAATGGGCCCCACCTGGCATTAGGATCACTTCTGAATCTTAATGTTGGAATCAGGTCAAGCAGGCCCATCTCAGATAGATTCCAGGTGTCACAGTTTGAGACTGTAGAGAGGAAGATAGGTTAAAATATTTGAGACTGTAGAGAGGAAGATAGGTTAAAATAACCCTGGAAGCCCAGGGTTAAAATATCAAGTATATTCAACACAACTTGAATTTGTAATGGAATACATATACAAATTAGGACACACCACTATTATTTTCAAGATAGGTAATAATAATGAAAGTTCAGTGGTTAATATGTTAAAATATTATGTTATACAATTGTAATTTTCAATTGTTATTGAATGATACAACCTTCTTTCTAATACATTTTACATTTTTCTTGTTTTTTCATTCTATTTTTACTTAACAGAAACAGTTTGTACAGTGAAACATAGCTGCAAAGTGCCTAAAGCTGATGATTTTATGGCAGACTTGCTATTTAAATGGTATGTCTGATATTTGCACAGGGCAATGAAAATCAGAAAAGCATAAAACTGATACATGATGCTACAAAACCAGATTAAAAAACTGAAATGAAAGCCTTGAGGGCAAAGTTCTATTTGCAGAGTGTTTGATAGGTGTCTGCTTTCATTTCTAACATGACAAATAGCTTATACTTTTGAAATAGCTGGATGATGGAACTGAAAGTGAGAACAATTGCAGACATGTTCTTCGAAGACTACTCCGGTTAAGCAGAAAGAGATCTAATACCTGTGGTAAAGGCTATTACTATTTTTCTTTTTTTAATGATAATATAAATCATTACATTATATTGCTTTTTCATAACTACAAGCCTATTAAAACATTAATCTACCATTTTCTAATCTGAAGGAGGATGAGAAATCAAATTTCCTATTTGAGATAGATTTTTTTATCTGTGTCTGTCTCTGTCTCACATATACACAGAGTGTTCAACTGTTCTGTCACTGTATCATTCTATCTCCCAAAGGAATACATTGCTATGAGAGTTGTGTCAGTGTGGTAGGGTGAAGGTTATGTACCATTACACAGACTTGGAATGACAGTGCTGGAATGTGGAGTTAATATAACTTGACAATTGACACATAGAATTAAAAAACAGAAAGTTGTGACAAACACAGAACACTGTTGTGGTGATGCAAAGGATCATTGTTATTTCAAGAGTTTAGTGACATATTTTGATTTCTCCTATCCGTAATATGATTTCTCCATATTAAGAAAAGTCTAAAGATTAGAGCTCATTCTGAGATAACCTGTCTTTTATTTTTTATTTTTGTTTAATGAATAAAGAAAAGGGACTGAAGGATCTTCACATTGATGAAAACCTGTGAAAGTCTTAGACATTCAGTCTAATGAAAATTTGTTGGGAAAATTTGTTGGCTACCACTTGGACATCAGAACTTGCCAAAGTTTCCTTGGTGGATTTTTTTTTTTGCCTGATAATGAGAATGCCAACAACCTGAAGCAATAAAAACAATACCCAAGTATCTATAAGAAAGAACTTGTTCTATATTTTGTTCTCCAGTTCTCCACTTGAGCTTTTCCTTTTGTCCCAAAATACTCCCACTTTTCTTTTTTTTCCAGCATTAACAATGAGATAATTTGAGGAACAATGCTTTCCAGTGCTCTTATCTATGTGTACAATCTTATCTGCAAATGGGATATACATACACAATAAGTCATCTGAATAAAGTAATGTAGACAAGTTCCTAGTTCCCACCATTACTGGGGAAAAAAATCCACTCAGAGCTGTAACAATATCATTGATAAATAGATTAAACCATAGAGGTGCATACACATACCCTTGTTTCATCCTTTAAAAAGTCTTGATGTTATCTGTTATCTATTGAAGTGCAATGAACCTAAATTTGAGTATTTGTGTATAAAGCCATGATTAAAATTGACATCCTTTTATCCAAATTCAACTGACTGAATTTAATTTAATACATAGTTTGTTTCCATTGATGAAATCCACAAAGGCAGCAACAGTTTACTGTTGACATTTGTGATATACGCATTTATTAGATGATCCAATGCAACATCACGATCAGTTGCTGATCAAAATCCTGCTCAAAACCTTTTTTTCTCTGTAAGCACTTTATTATCAATGACTCAGTCCTCTAATTTATTAGCTAGATATTTTTCATACATTTTAGCTGTAATGTTAAATCAGGAAAATAGGTTTATTGTTGGCTGTGTATTTACAGTCACATTGCTTGTTTGTTTCTTTATTTATTAAATTTATATGCCACTGAACTCAATATGATTCTCAGCAGCTTACAATAAAAACATAAAAACAACAATATATAATAAAACAAACCCATTTAAAAATCAATAAAAACCTGCTGGGCAGAGAGCAGAGAAAAGAGAATATATACATGGGGGAAGGAAGTTGGTACTAAACCACCAACCACCTCCAAGATGGTATTCCCCGATTGGGGCCTCAAGCCAGTTGGCAGAGCCAGGTCTTAAGGCCCTTCCAGAAAGCTGCAAAGAGGCAGCAGACTTTACCTCTGAGGGATGATATTCCATAGGGCAGGACCCACTGCAGAAAAAGTTCTTCTTCTTCATCCCTCCAGCTGAAATTCCTTAGCTGAGGGGACTTGCAGTAGGTCTCTTCTGCCAGTTCTTATGGGGCGGGTTGTCCCCATTGTGGTGAGATGATTCCTCAAGTAGCCTGGTCCCATGCCATTAAGGGCTTTAAAGGTCAAAACCAACATCTTGAATTGCACCTGGAAGCAAACTGACAGCCAGTGTAGCTCAAAGAAAAGAGGTGTTATGTGGGCTGTTCTATGGGCCCCTGGAACCATCCACACAGCAGCATTCTGCACCAGCTGCATCCTCTGAATTTTCTTCAAGGGTAGCCCCATGTAGAGCATATTGAGTACAATGAAGAGATGACAAGGGCATGTGTGACTGAGCATAGGGACTCCTGGTCCAGGGAAGGGCACAACCAGTACACAATACAAAATTGTGCAAAGGCTGTCCTACCCACGACTGCAACCTGCTCTTCAAGCAGGAATCATAAGTCCAGAAGAACTCCCAGACTGCACACAGGATCTGTTTTGAGCAGTGCCACCCCATCAGAGTTAGACATGTTAAAGTCCCAAATCCAGAACCCCCAGACACCCAAAACCATTCAGTCTTGCCAGAGTTCAACCAAAACATGTTGTCCCCCATCCAGATGCATATACCCCTTCCAGACATCAAGACAGAGCCAAGACAGAATCACTTGGATCACCAGGGATGGAGATGTAAATCTGAGTATCATCAGCATACTGATGGTACCTCATCCCATGGTGACGGATGATCTCACCCAACAGTTTCATGTAGATGTTAATAATTCCAGTTGTCAGGTAGATTTAGAAGTTTAAATAGCAGCCATGGACTGGACATCTCCCTTCCTATTAACACTGATCAAGACTGGCCTTAGAGAAAGGAGCCAAACCAGTGCAAAACTGTGCTGCCAGTCCCAGCCCCTGCAGCCGACCCTAAAGGATCCATGGTCGATAGTATCAAAGGCTGCATAACATCATGGAATATGTATTCCAGCCCTGGGAAGTTGACCAGAAGAATTAATGTTATTAAAGAGTCTAACCAAAATAGGCTTCCACCAAACAATATTAGCTTTAATAAATCATCAGGGATGTAGTCTTCTCCTGGAGCTTTGCCTGAGGAGACACCACCAGGATCAAAGATTCAATTTCTTTCAGAGAGACAGGGATCCAGATTGCACTACTTGTTATTCCACTAGCTGGAGTAATGCATCATCTAAAACCAACTAAATGAATTGTGTCACTTTGGTTTTTTGGGATCCATGTTTCTTTCAAACACATTATATCATATAATTTTATCAGTAGCCTGAGCATTCTGTCTTACTATGTTCCATGCTATAATGAAGAGGCTACCTAGAGATTCTGGACTTAGTTGTCATTTATTATGTTCAGGCGTCCTGCCATTTACAAAACCAAAAGGACATGTCTCATTTATAACTTGGGAATTATTAGGAGCAGTTTGATTTAAGACGTGATCAGGTTTGTTTTTATTCTTCGAATACCAAAAGTTTTAGTCTTGGTAAGATCAGCTATTAGATCAGGGCATAGATCTTGGTAAGATCAGCTATTAGATCATTTCATCTGAGATGTTTAGAGTTAATTTGACCACATTTGGCCATTTCAGATGACCATTCCATAGCAAACTTTTTAAGTCTCATTTTATTCTCTCAAGGCTTCTATAATCTTTTGCAAGCAGGAATCTTGTGAACCCCTCAAACCATTTGCCTCATAGTAATTCCTAGCTATATGGCTGTAAGGAGTTGAAATTACTTTAGTATGGGAGTTTATTGTTACAGGTTGAGTTGTTATTGTACATGGTTGTACCATAAGTATGCTATAGTCTATGTATTTTTTTATAGTCTCAGAGTCTCAGCAATAGCTATTTTCTTAGCAATATCTGTCCAAGAGTGATAAGGATTAAAAGACCATTCACATGGCATGTTATTTTACTTTCCATTTTATTTCATGTCAATGTTCTGGTCATTAGAATTTATTAGGGTTGCACCTGATAAAAACCAACAGAGGTTTTTTTTTTAGATTTAATGTGCACAATCAATATCTTCAGTTACTGGGCACAGCCTCTTTTGTTTACAGCTATCTCTAGTGAGGAACATTGTTTCAGTGCCTTCACTTTCCTTCACTGGATCAGTTTATAAATATATTTCAGTAAGCTTACACAAAGAGGATACTATTAAATTAAGAGATGGTCTTAAATAATATACATAGAATGAACAGTATTAAATAAGAATCTATCTGTAATTGATTTATTAATATGGCTATAGTCTTTCACTGCTGCATAGTTTCATATCAATAATATTTCTACTGAACAGTCCATTAGCAATTAGGCTCTTTCATTTTTATTTATCAGAATGGGATTCTTCTGTGTCCAATAAAAAGAGCAAACAATCAATAATATGCTTCCTACTTAGCATAGTAATATTAAGCTTATTCCAATTCTTTGCCCCATTATTTAACTAACTTTCTATACCATAAGTCTTGCATCAGGAAATATGTGAATTCCAAAATGTTTATCTCAACAAATAAACTTTTCAAAGAAAAACTGAAAAGTAAGACTGGTGATCAAGTGCCTTTCTCCTTTCTATTCTTTCAAATATTACTTTGAACTAATAATACATTTAGGTCAAACTTTTAGAGGCTTACAGTGTAATGCCAAAACAAAAGCTAAAATAATACACAGAGTAAATCAGAAATGCCAAGATTATAGATTCAGTAGAAATAAAAGTCTTTAATATAATATTCTATTTGTAGATGGTATTACTATGAAACCAAGATTGACAGCAAACATTCAAGTTTAGTCAAACAAAAAACAAGAACAAGTCCATCTACACTGAGATATTGGATGCCTGAAAATCTGGCAATGGCTATCTCAGTAATTTACAATAAAGGAGAAGAGAAGATACAAAGCTAGAGTAAAATGATACATTTAAAACTAAAACCATTAATCAAATAATTATGCCTTCTCCATTTTCATGGGGAGAATTGGACTTAAATGCACTACTATGACATTTGATAGCCTGGGAGCTACACAGGACAAGGACCTCTACTGCATAGAAAATAGAAGAGAATGAAACGGAATATTTTTGCATAGTATATTCCCCTTATATCACTGGCAGGTGTTGATTTCTATGAAGTTTCCTGAAACATGTTGGCTTCCCTTATGAATTTTCTGATTCCTATATAGAGTGGGCTATGTGTCATGACCTGAATCTGGAAGATAATCAGGAAGAAATAACACTAACAAACTTTAAAGATTTATTTAATTTATTTATTACCCTCCTTAATAAATCATTCCTGGACTAGATAATGTTTGTTATTTTATCACTTATCTTTCTTTACTAAGAATTTTATTGAGCTATTGCGAAATTCAGATGCATAGAGCCTTAGTTGGAGCAGATTATCTTTTCAATCTGGATTCAGGCCTGGTCACTTCAGTGGATAATCTTTGTTGGATTATTTGTTGGGGCTCATCTTGATATACTCTTGGACTGCCTAGACATGTTAGAGATTATGGGCACTGTGCTGCAGTACAGTATTTCCATTCCTCCTTCATTGCATAGTTCCAATAATCTGTAATATGAGAGGAGAGATTGGCCCAGTGACTAACCTCTTCTGCCATGAGGATGACATATTTTACTCCTATATTTGAAATGCATGTGAAACTGCTGCAAGACTTCATCCAATAATTATGGGTGCAATACCCAATACATTTGCACAGATGCTAAGGCTGTAATTCAAAAATTTATTCTGAAGAGTTTCAAAATCATATTTTTTCATGACTCTTTTAATAGGCCTAAGGGCCTCAGAAGCACTTCCAAATATGTCTTATGTCACTTATTGTTATTTTTTATATTTTAAATAGAAACTCATATTTATATATTAAATTCATGAGCACTATACATAATATTTAATTCTTCATAGCATCACCAGCACTGTGAATTCTGATAGTCTAGGTTTAATTTCTTCACTTCAGTATGAAGAATTTGTCAAATATATACATTTTTGAACAGTAAATACACAAACTCAACCCAATAAGATAGGTTCTAATTTAATCATTTAATCCTTGCAAAGTTATGATAGACAAAATATTTTTACTGCCTTAAAGCTCTGTATGAATTATGGGAGACTTATATGTTTAATAAGCATAACAGCAACATAATCGTTTTTGTCATAACCAGCAGTCATTATTTTAAATCATATAATTCATGTTCAATTCAATTAATTTCCAGTAATTAAAAAAATAAACAAATCTCTCACACAGAAGAACTTGCAAAGCAGAATTAGAAAATGATAAATCACTGAAGAGAGCTAACGAGAAACCAGTATTATTTCCTAAAATGAGAAAAAAAAACCATTCTGGACTCCTTTTTCATGATCTAATTCTTCTAACATTAGTCTCATGATTTAGGAAGCAACTGAATTGTAAAGCTTTATATTAATGGCACAATTAATGCTAATTGTGATATAATCACAGTTTCTTCTTAAAAAGAAAAATTAACTGTTTTAAAACATGTTGCCTTCATTTTAATGTATTTGACACCCAGCGCTATGCAGTTGTAATTGGAAATTTAGTTTATGTTAAAAACATGAGATGGGAAATATACTGTTTTATTTTCTTCCTTACCTGCTGATTTTCAAATATGTTCAATACATATTTCTTATAAACCCCTGCCATCATCGAGGTATCAAACTGGGGAAATTGTTTAATGAAATTGAAGACAGAGTATTTTTTAGCCATTCTTACTGTTGATATTTAGTCAGATGGTGTTTTACAATATTTTGTTTAAGAGATTAGAAGCAGTTATCAAAATGAATTAAAGTGGGACTGTCCCATTACACTAATCTCTCAATCTTTAAAAATAACTTTGATTAGTTTACTTTTCTTATTATAATACCTTTTCCTAACACTTTTACTAATTATAGAAAGTTTCAGAACTGTTTACCCAAAAGGATTTTTCTTTCTATATAGCCCATCTGTTCCTCAGACTTCAATGCTCTAAAAAATGTAGACATTATAGTTTGTAAAAATTAAATTTATTTATTTTGTATTTTAATGAAAAAGAGTCTGGTTTAGCTGCTGTTCAACTTCCAATTACTTTTCTTTATGGCCCATGATAGTATAGAAGATAGATAGTAA
>JANHZU010005831.1:45764-56790 GCA_032468055.1 Acrochordus granulatus | reverse complement strand
CAGTCAATCCTACAGCAAATCAACCCTGATTGCTCTTTGGAGGGACAGATATTGAAGCTGAAGCTCAAGTACTTTGGGCACATAATGCGCAGAGAGGACTCATTAGAAAAGACTGTGATGCTGGGAAGAATTGAAGGGAAGAGAAGATGATGGCAGAAGATAAGATGGATGGATAGCATAGTCAGTGTGATAGGCGTCGGCTTGGGAAGACTCCGGGAGGCAGTGCAAGACAGTGGGGCCTGGTGTATCGCAGTCCATGGGGTCACGAAGAGTCAGACACGACTGCGTGACTGAACAACAACTAGTAACAAAAAGCAACTGACCATCATTTTTTCATTATCAGGTGACCCTCTACAAATTATTCATATTTGCTATCTTAACTTCTAGATAGGATTCCAAATTAATTGGAAAATTTCTCAGTGTGATCTCTATGTATCACCTGCTTGGGGAAAAACATAGTTTCCAAGGCTTATAAAATCAAATTTGGATTGATGCCCAGATATTGTCTTCCAATTGAGCTGGAAAAAATGTCCCTTCTTCCCAAATATAGTTATCTGGGCAGGTGAGGAAACTTTAATGAATATTTATTGAAAATAGTATGGATTTCTAGATAAGACAGAAGGTCTTGCAAAAAAAGTTAGCTTTCGTCTTCCTTGATTTTCTATTTTCATTCCATGTACACTAATACCAACCAGAATTTGCATTCTACCATCATTACCTTCACATTTCCTGGCTCTGCTTTTCACCACAGTTTTTGATGCCTCATGAACTACTTGGCAGTAGTAAGTCTTTCCTTCCAGCCAATCAGCTTGGGTAATGTTGACTGTGCTGGTGGTACTGAAAGTGTATGTGCCCAGATCTTGCTTGGGATCCTCAGTGTATGGAACCAATGATGCAGGTTCGCTGCCTACCAGCCAGTCAATGTTTAGCTGTTTGGGGTAGAAACCAGAAACCATGCACAACAACTGAATGGTCCCATCCTTATCTTTACGACTGCATGAAGAATGGAGCAGTTGGACCTTGGGGCTCACTGGATCATGGATTGCAGAGCCTGAGCAGAATAAATTAGATGACATATTCAACTACTATTCAATATATCATGGGTAGAGAAGTAGGAAGAAGGAAGGTATAAATGGAGGTAACCCCTTTGGAAATAGATTAATATAACCCCCATGCTTCATCCATTGATCTTCTCAGGGCTTTTTTCTGATTGGTTCTTAGTATTTTTTGATTCTATGCCTTTGAAAATCTTTGAACTTTCATCAAGACATATCTTTCTCTTCTGAATCCTTCCTCACATCTTCTTTTCCCTACCTATATCTATCAAGCTGTGCCTTGATTTCTTTCAACTAGTGATGGCTATTTCTGCATTTATCCTGACATCTCATCTCATGGGACATGATTATTAGAAGCCAAGCAGCTTGAGTTATACGTAGATAATAGAATAACTCAGTGAAAGACAGAAGAAAATTTTACAATTTCATCATATCAAAGCTCACTAAAATATCATTCCAGTCCCGAAAATATTTATAAGAAACAAATATTGGAATCTGCCCTCTAGAACTGAAAACTGAATTGAATCCCTCCCCCTCATCTTTGCAAATAACTGGACAGGTCAAACAATATTACAGTTAGTCCTCAATTTATGACTGTAATGGAGCCTGCTCATTAAAGTAATAAATTGTGACAATCACAAAGCAGTCATCACATGAACAATCTGAATTTATAACCTCTTTTTGCTGTGGTCCTAAATGAACCAATTGTTTGGCGTTTTTGCTGAAAATTGGAAGTAAATGTTGGCTTTCAGCAGAAATCTTCTAAAATGCAGTCGTGATTGTGGGGCACTGCAAGCGCCATAATTGCAGGCTGGTTGCCAAGTGCCTGAAATGTGCTCCCCATCACACTGGGTCATGTATATCTTTTGGGAGGTCTGTTGTAACTTCAAATGGTTGCTAAATGACTGGTGGTAAGTTGAGGACTATCTGTACTTGGCTACTGTCACTGTTTCCCACCTCTTTATCTTCAGATTTGACTTTTCTTGTCTTTGACAAATCAACTGCCCTTGGGAAGGAAAAAGGATAACAACTTTGCTGGACTCACGATCAACTTTTGTACTACTACTGGTGTTGGTGGCTTGATGGTAAACGTCGCACTGGAATGACTCAGATTTCCACTGGCTGACTGGGATGGTAAGAAGACTGCTGTGAGTATAGAGACCAGATGGATATGAAATTGGAGGGAATTGGTGGATTCTGCTGGTGATGGCTCCTGAATTCCATTGCACTGTGGCTGGTATGGGAAAGTAGCCTTTGATGAGACAACCAATGTTAACCTGGGAAGCAGTAGAAATGTCTTCGCTACAAGGAGACAGTGGGAACACAGCTGGGGCTGTACTAACAGCTGTAGAGGATGATAAAGATAACACAATGAAGATAGTTAGTATACATCTGAGTTGATTCTGAGAACTACAGTAGCATTGATATAATATTCGCATGGTATTCACAACTTCATTAATGGTTCCAACTGGATTAGAAATCTAGTTCAAATCTAGATTGAATTAAGATTGCTTCTGAATTAGATTTGTATCTCCCCTCCCTTGCCATATCCATGGGTGTTTAGGAACAGGGCAAAAAGTTAAACTGAATTGTTTACAATTGCTTCTGTTATTTTTCTCTTTATAAACTCAATTGAGATAGACACAAAAGTGGACATTGACATTGATTATTAGTACTAGGAATTTGGGAATGTTGCTTAAAGACCACTGAAAACCTCAGATAGAAAATGAACTTCAGTCATTTTGGCAACAGAAAGTGTGGAAGATATAGGCGTTTCAAGGTTGTGAACTTACTGCCGTGAGAAAAAGGCGAAAACCTAAGGTCCTTAGGCGTGAATTCTGGACAGAACACACACAACCCTTAACAGCATACTTGTCACGATGTCAAACAGCCATTGGCATTTGAATTTTTTTCTAATTACTTGATTTCTGCTGAATCAAAAATTACCTAGGATTGAAGCTAATAGGCACTGACTAGGATTTGGCTCAACACATGGACATCTCCAGATGTTTAATACCAAAATCAGATTAATTATATTCTTTTCAGCCAAAGATGGAGAAGATCTATACAGTCAGTGAAAACAAAACCTGGAGCTGACTATGGCTCAGATCATGAGCTTCATATTGCAAAATTCAGGCTTAAATTGAAGAAAGTAGGGAAAACCACTAGGCTGTTCAGGTATGAGCTTACTAATATCTCTTACGAGAAGGCAAAAGGAGAAGGGTACAACAGAGGATTTTCATGCCACAGAGGAAGAAAGGTAGAAGAAATTTAGTTATAACACTGCCATGAAAAATATGAGAATGAAGTCTATTTGAGACCCAGTTTTGACAGACATAAGAAAACATACTCCAAACAGGAATCAGTTTCAGCAGAAACTGGTTTCATCAGAATGACCAGATGTAATGGTATGTGAGATGGACATTTGGAGCCAGGGAGAAAAACCACAGCCAAGATAAGAGGCAACCTAACCTCTTATGAGGTTATGAATGGGGGAATGACAAATATCTCAGAAACTTCCCTAGTTTGTTGAGTTGTAAAGGTGAGGAGGATAGCGGAATGAACTTTCAGATTTGCAAGATTCTGTTCATATAACCTCACAATAAAGTAGATTTGGTTCATTTGGACATGCTTCCCTTCTGGGCTACTTTGCAAGGCTGACACCAAATGAGTATTGCAATTTAAGTCTTGACTCTTCCATATCTGTGTGCGTTGTCATATAGTTATACCCAAGAACTGATGAAGGCCAACAGCTGCCTTAAGCACAGCCCAACAATGGTGGCCCTCAGTCTTTCTATTGCTTAACCAACAAACTATTAAGATCCAATAAATGCTGAAGGTGAAATAAGAGATTAAAAATTTAGTGCTGTTCCAGACCATTCCTCAGGCTGGACCCCTATTCCAAAAAATATGTATTTAACACCTGAGAGCAGTAAGCAATGTAAGCAAATTATTTACTTATAACTTGGGAAATAGAAAAGCACAATCTGAGATCATGAGATACAGCTGTACCTAAAAATGAGGCCATCTCAAGATTCTGTCCCTCTTTTTAGATGTGTCATTTTTTCACTTCCTGTTATTCAGCACCACCTGTGGCTAGCAGAACCATGCATTTTGTCACCTTCTTGTATGCAGACTGACTATCTGCTTGTCTATTGAATAAAGCAAGGTATAGTAGAAACAAAAACAAGGATGTTACTCAAACTGTGGGAGATGCAGGCTAATAAGATAATTTATAGATTTTCAGCATCAGACTCATCTTGAAGATCATTTATCTCTCATCTGAGCTAAAGTGGGAGAGATGTCCCATTTAGGCCCAATAACTTCCTCAAAGTTAATAGTCATTCGGTTGGGACTAAATTTCAAGGAGCTCTTCAGAGCACCCCTGGCTCTTTTTAACACACCTTGTTAGGTAGGAAAAACTGTCAGGAAAGCTATCGGAAAAGGTAGAAGAGAGCCTTCCTCTCCATTATCTTAATTTCACACTCAGCATGGAAATGAAAAAGCTCTCAGCTGAGCAGCAAGCTTGAAGCAGATACCCATTGAACCCTCTTCTGTTGAAGCTTAGCATTCAGGCAGGAGGTATAACATCTCCAATCCAGTATGAAGCTTGGAATAACCTCCACCCACTTGCTTCATATTAGCTTCACTGAATCCTAGCACACATGTGGACATCCAGAGGGAAGATGTCTCAGTAGAGCATCCAAGAACCTCCTTGTTACCCTCTACCTTATTGGAGACCTAGGATCTAGCTAGGAGATCAAAACGCTTCCTATGAGCATGAGACCTCTAGAGTATATTATCTGAAATATAGCATTCAGCTAGGTGCCTGAAAACAGCTTTGGCTTGGAGGAGGCAGCCTTCTGGCTCCCCCTCCCCAATTTAAATCCTAGGATTAAGGTGGGGAATTAGAAAGCATCCTGTTGACTATGAGATTTGTAGGAAGTTCTCTTTTTACCAGTTAACAAAGCAAAGCATTCAATTGGGGTCTTAGCTGTACATCACATTTGGAGTGGACCAGAAAGCCCCTTAATCTACACTAGTTTATGTGAACTCAAGCTCTCAGTTGAGTGTTGAGACATTCTCAGCTGAACAGTAAGGTTGGAGATGATGTCCAATTAAGCCCCTTCGCTAGTGGGTGAAAAATCTACTTGAACCTGACCTTTGGGATAAGGTTCTTAAGGATAAGGTTCCCCCATGCTCCCCTCCTAGCTTTACTGACTCCTAACATTTAGCTAGATCTTTAAGGATATCTCAATTGAGCATGAAGGTTGGGGAAGTAACCTCCTTGTTCTTCATTACCTTACTAGAAGTTTGGGCCTCAGCATGGAGATCAAGGAGCTTCACATTAGATATGAGACTTATAGGAGCTTCCCTTGCTATCCACTAGCTTATCTGAATCCTAGCATACAGCTACTGAATAACAATGTCAAGCTGAGCAACAGGCTTGGAACTATTACCCAGTTACTTTTCTTCTTCTCTGCTAGCTTGCTGGAAACCTCACACTTTCTATAATATAGAAGGGCAGCAATCTTCTATATTTAAAAATCTGATTGGGAGAAGAAACTACGTGGTTCTTTTCTCATCACTTTTTATGAACTCCATTTCTTGGAGGAAATAAAAGACATAAGCAGCTCACTGTTATGTCTAAAGATTGGAGCAGACACCCAGTTAGCTCCATTTTTCCCAATTAGTTTAGCAGAGACCTATGCATTCAGCTAGAATGTGAAAAAAATCTCCTAGCATGAAGCTTGGAATAAGTCCACTTGCTCCAAACTAGCCTCCCTACATTCTAGAATGAGTTGATGATTAAAAATGTAAATGTTCAGCATCAAGCTTGGAGTAAACTCTGGCCACAGGTTTCTATGAGCCCAAACTCTCAAACAGAGTAATCACAAAGCTCCTAACTAATCAGCAGGCTTGGAAGTTTGGGGAAAGGTAGCCTCCTTTTCCCCAGCTTACTGGAATCTTAGTTAGATAGGAGGTGAAAAAAAATCTAAATGGGTATGAAGTTTGAATAAAGCTTCTTTATCCATACTAGCAGCATTGAATCATAGCATTTAATTGGATGGGTGAGGATGTCTTAGTCAAACATCAGGCCTGGAGCAAGCAGTTTCTCTGTCCATTTCCAGCTTATTTGAATTCTAGGGCTCAGCTGTCTGTTAAGAATGAGACTTGTAAAAAATCTCTTTCTTACTGACTGGCTTACTGAACCCCAATACCCTGCTAGCAATCTTCCAATTAAGCATGGGTTGGAATAACCCCATTGCTTGCCACTGGCTTTCCACAATCCTAGCATATAGCTGCCAATTAAAAATATAAAAGCTCAGCACCCAGCTTGGAGTAGTTGAGCCCATTTGCGAAATTAAGCTCAAAAAGTCCTTGAACATAAAATAGCTCTCTGTTGAACATGAGGTTAGTAGCTCTTCAATATCTTATCTAAAGCATTGCAAACAGCTGGTGAGTAAAAATGTCTCAAATGATCATCAGGTTTGGAGAAGACAAGGTAGTTTCCTTAATCCTCACTAGTTTATATGAGCCCAAAATCATAGGACAATGATCAAGCGAAACCAGTGTTTCTAAACCACAACAACTTTAAGGTATGGGGACTTCAGTTTCCAGAAAGTCTACATATTTTAAAGTTGCCAAATTTGAGAAACATTGAGTTAAAACAGATACATGGTTAATCTTCCTGCTTCTGCCTTAGCTGAAATATAATACTGAGTTGGAAGTGAAAAAATCTCCCAATTATGCATGAAGCTGAGACTAAGCCTTGTTGTTCCCTACTTGCTTCACTGAAACATAACATTCAGCTGGATTGGGAAGTTTCAGCTGAAAATCAGGCTTGGATAAGACAACCAGATCTTCCTTTCTGTCTACTAGCTTAGATACAACCAAGCTCTGAGTGATGTGATTATGGTACTCCCAGCTGATCATCAGCTTTGCAGGAGATGCCTCATTAAACTCCCAGCTTAGTTAGGAGCTAAGCTATGAGATAGAAAACTTGTCAGTTGACCCTAAAGTTTGTGGCACAAGCGCCTATGCTTTCTACTAGCTTATATGAATCCTAGACTCCAGCTGAGTATGAGACTTGGGGTGAGCGTTGATGCTTCCCACTCACTTTTCTTAGTCCTACTACTCAGCTATATGATCAAGTAGATGGTTAGATGGTCCTCAGTTCTCACAAGCATATTTGAATAGGATAATTCAGGTAGTTGCTCAAAAAGTTTCCAATAGAACATGAACACTAAACTGTTTTTTAAAATTTGAGACTTAGCACTTAGCAGAAAGCTAATCCAGATTTTCCTGGATGTTCCTAAACCTAATGTGTTCTCATTTGGCTTTGAGCAAATTTGGCCCCCATTTCTCATAGTCAAAAGAGAGCTTATTTTATTGCTATTATTCAGAAATTAGGGATAATAACTGACTGAAGCCCTAGAATGCATCTGGGCAAACATAATGTTTTGGATTGATTTTTAAGGAGCTGTCTTGATCATCATGAGCTACTGTGGCATTTAGCTATAATCTTGATGGGCAGAAGTCTGTTAAGTAAGTATCCAACTAGATAGATACCTGAATCATCCCACTGCTACCTCCTCAGCTTGTCTGTTTCTGATATAAGTGGTCAGAAATAATTTAAGTAGCAAGTTTGGAACTGGTAGCCAAACTGAAGCCTACCTCTTTTGTTAGAAATGAGAAGTCTCCCAGATGTATGCCAGGCTCCTTAATCCCATCTAAGTTTCCTTAGCATTATACTAAACAAGGAGATGAGGAACAAGGTGGCAAGAAAGGCAGATAGAACATGCAGATCCTCCCAGCTTTTTTGTGAAGCTTGGAAGAAGCTATCAGAATGTGCTGGCGCTCTCGTCACCATTTATTTTTGAATTTTTTTCTGTCTGAGCATCAGGCAAATTCCCAGCTAAGCATGATAATTATATGTTCTTCTGTTGCTTCCTGCTAACCCCTTTCTGAAACCTGATCCACCAGCAAGAATACCTTTGGGCAGAATAGCAGGTTGCTCAATCACTGGGATTCTCAGCTGGGGTGCAGAGCTGATACTTCAGGGGTTGTAGTAGAATCAACTGTACAATCTTACAACACAAAATTGCTATCAGGAACCTCATCCTGTTTGGTGGATCTTTGGTCATACCTTAGTTTTCATCAACAGGTAGGAAAACTAAATACAAGAAATCTAATAAAAAGACAGATACTATTTCCAAAACATTTTACCTTGTCCTCCTGCCCGAGAGGTGACATCTGATTGCATTAAAAATTCCCTTTCTTCCAGTTTATTCTTCCAGTAAAAGGTTTTTAAAGGGTTGAATTGTTTTTATTATTGTTTTACTGTAAGCTGATGAGAGTCTGAGTTCAGCAGCATATCAATTTAACAAATAAATAAATAAATATTGTAATTTATTTCTATTTTCCCTTCAGCCAAAAAGTCAAATAATAGTACCTCTTTTTTACTCACCAATTCAAGTGCCATGGACACCATCAGACTTTTGTTGCTGATCTGCACTTTGCTTCTCCTTGAGAATGATATCTTTTGAATAACAGGGTCTTCAGAGTTTTACTCATGTTATTTGGAAGTGTCATTTCAAAACAAAGAGAAAATTAGCAATTAATGACATCCTTAGAGCTGGTTTGAAGGTGTGAATTGAAGGTGTGAAAAAAAATCATCTGTATAGTCTGGGGGACATATCTGTGTTCCAAAAATTGCCATGTGAAATGTATTCAACCATGGAGAACTTCCCTTCTTTCTCATTTTTGTTTTTTTGAGGTCCAGAAATTCTGTCATGGAGAAAAACAAGAGTATCAAACATCCAGACCTTAGTTAATCTGGTCAATCTGTAAATATTTGTTTCTCACACAAAATTATTATCTAGTTAATATTATGATGTTGTCCAAGAGGATGAAGAAGTATTTCAGAGTCTTGAAAAATTGAAGCAATGTTCCTATTCATGTGCAAAACTTTTTGAGTTTAGTGATGCTAGCATGCACTGTCTAAATAGTTAACTTAGGCCTCATCCTTAGTTCTTTTTCCTTTGTTGTTTTTAAAGCATTAAAAATCTTGTCATGCCTTGAAAAACTGATCTCCAAATCCTTTTGTCAGCTATTTGCTGACACTTTTCCAGCAGACAAGTACAACACAAATGTTGGCAGAAGTTGACACAACAAATACTTAGGAAGGACAATAATGTTGAATCCTGAGAGAATAAAGTGAAACTTCTATATTTAAACAATAAATATATTTATTATATATATATTAGTAATAAACTCTCCCAAGTGGAGTTTATTTTTTCGTGCCTTAGGCAGGAATAGAACTTAGTCCTAAGAACTAGAACTCTTCTGGTTTCTAAGCCAGCACCTAGTCCCTTTGCTAGAATGATTTCCTCAGATTTCTAATGAGAGAAGAGGAAGAAAGCAGAGGCCAAGGTCACAAAGTTTGTTTAATAGTTAAAAACTAAGATTGGCTTGGCTTGTTAATTGCTACATGGGTTAGGGCTTTTTTGAAATGCAGCCTGTTGTACAGATTCCTTCTGATTACTTTTATGATTCAGTGTGTTATACAAAAGCACAAAGCAGGTTAAGTCCACAACCTGCCTGTTTTGTGATAGTAGCCAGCAGGTCAGCTTCAGGGCATAATATCAACCTGTGTCATGGAGAAGGTTGGAAAGTTACTGTTTCTTTGGAGCACATGGCCAGGCTAGTTGGAAAGCACTTGCTTTCAGAACTTAGCAAGACTTCAAAAAATCTTTGAGGCTCCAAGAACATTTTTCTCTGTGTAAATCTCCGTGAAGCCATAGAGTTTGCAAGAGCATGTTAGTCAGACATCCCAGCATTGGGGGGGGGGGAGAGGATAGGAGGGTGAGCAATTTCTCTGCTTCTCCTTCCTTTGTTGAAGGGTACTATTCCACTGAGATATGTACAACCCTTTTCATTAACCTTGAGGTGTGCATGAGATTTTCTCATGCCGCTCCAAGACTCAGGTTTAAGAAGTGGTTTGTGATGGCTGGGTAAGATACAGCAAGATTCCCAGAGCATAGGGGACCTTGGGAGAGGCAGAAGGGCACCTTCTGTGGGAGAACAAGAAAGTTGCCAGTTGAGTGTTGGATTCAGTAAAAGAATGGAATTTGTATGAGTTTTGTGGGGACAGTTGGGGGAATAACTGCCTTTAAATTATTTATCTTGATCAATTATGCACCGGCTTTATAAATATCTGGAGAAAGCAGCTAGCTTCCCCTACCAGGTCTCCTAGGGCAGTGTTCCTCAACCTCATCAATTTTGCGATGCAGGCTGGAGAATTCTAAAACTTGAAGTCCACAACTCTTAACATTGATGCAGTTGAAAAACAGTTCTAGAAGTGCAATATTCACCTGCTTGAGCTTTGGAGGATGCAGATAGATAGGATATTATGGATTCACCAGTGTCTGCCTTTCAGTTGATAAATTGCATGGTTTTCCTCTGAATTACAGAGCTAGAGATCCAGGCAGAGAGCAATCAAGAGTCTTCTCCAGCACCACAATTCAAAGACATCACTTCCTCAGTGTTCAGCCTTCCTTATGGTCCAGCTGTCACAATCATACATTACTACTGGGAAAAACATAGCTCTGACTATATGGACCTTTGTCAGCAAGGTGATGTCCCTGCTTTTTAATATGCTGTCTAGGTTTGCCATAGCTTTCCTCCCAAGGACAAAGCATCTTTTAATGTCATGGCTGCAGTCACCATATGCAGTGATCTGCCACTGCTTCCATTTCTTCCCCTTCTACTTACCAGGAAGTGATGGAACCTTTTCCCATGATCTTAGTATTTTTTAATGCTGAGTTTCAAACTAGCTTTTGTACTCTCCTTTTTCACCCTCATCAAGAGGCTCTTTAGCTCCTCTTCACATTCTGCCATTAGAGTGGTATCATCTGCATATCTGAGGTTGTTGATATTTCTCCCGGCAATCTTAATTCCAGCTGGTG
>JANHZU010005831.1:0-13329 GCA_032468055.1 Acrochordus granulatus | reverse complement strand
TTGTGAAACGTCTTCAACTTGAGAAAAATCCAGTCCAAATGCCTTTTTTTTAAACTTTGTTGCGATGCAATTACCCTGGACGAGTGAGAGTCTTCACAGACATGATTCCCAAGATGTCGACATTTAATCTTGCTATCACATCCAGCTTACCTTGATTCGTAGATCTTACATTCCATGTTCCTATGCAATATATGACTTTCAAAACAACAACTTTGTTATTATATTGTGCATTTGCTAATTGACAAATGTATGTATCATGAGTCTGAATGGAAGTTCATCAGCATTTAGAAGAGGTGCTTTGTGCTGATCAGCTCAGCTGTTTTGGTTTGTGTGTCTCTTTGTTATATTGGTGTCTGAAGTTTTTAACTTTCAATTGTAAGGGAAAAATAAAGGCCACATTTCCAGACCTAAAGCTGTGTTCGCTGACTGTTACCTGTTGTGTATGATATAGCTCCCCATATTTATTTAGTTGTATTCCTATTGAAAAAATTCTTCTCTATTTAAAGACCCAGTGAGTGTAATGCTGCCAGAGATATTTCCTTATGAACACCCAATGGATGAGACATCTTGCTTGTAAAAGAAATTAAAGAGAAGTGTTCAAGACATTTCAGGTCCTAGCATATGCATATGAATGGTGATATCTGAGAAGATGAATAACTCTAAATTAGGCATTGGTGTTGGGAGCAGATAATTCATGGTAGTACAAGAAAGGAAAGCTGTCCACCAACTTTCTAAAATAGCTCTTCTCCAGTTAGTATAGGAGAAGCACAATTTTGAAAAGAACTGTTATGCCATAGAAGAACGTGAAGTGCAAGAGACATTGCTAGAAGAAATAAGTGAGATAAGATTAAGGAATATAGTTGCAAGAGGAAGACTGAACTTCCAATAGAGTCAGAAGAGTTCTCACAATAAGACAGATTTTTTTCTTTGTTTTGAGAAAAATACTTTATTGCAAAATATTTAGTTTCTTCAAAAAGATGTGACCAGACAATGTTTTAATACTGACACATCTTTTTTCAGATATCTGCCTTCATCACTTCAAACTTTCCACTGAAGTATCAATAATGAAGCAGGAGAAACAGAGGGTGGTGGAAATAGAGCAAATGAAGGTTTCTCAGAAGAAATTAGATTGACAATTAGTAGCATGTGCTGCTGCCTTCGGACAGGACTAAAGAGACGTTGACTATGGATGGTTTACCCGTGTTCTTGTCTATAGTCTTCTGAATTGTGCTGTATGGAAAGCCTTCATGTCCTACCAGGCAAGTGAAAGAATTTCCAGAATTCCATTCCTGTTCATTGATGGTCAACATGCTGAGGGCAAAATATTGTTTGGCTGTCTTGGATTCTAATATGGGTTGGCTGATGTAGTAGTCTGATTCACTGACTGGCTGCTCATTATGGAGCCATCGCACAAAGAAGCTGTTGGGATAGAAACCGCTAATGAAGCACGTGACTGTGGCTGTTTCCCGCAAGGCCAGTTGTTCTGATGGAGGTGGAAGGACATAGACAGTAGGAGCTTTTGGTCTGCCATCTGAATGATGAGAAGAAAAGAACAAGGTGAGGAAAATATTTAGTAATATTCTTTATGTTTAATTGCAACTGCTGCTTGGTGAGAGAATACTTAAATGTTAATATGTCAAAGAAAAATATTACTTTATTAGCTTAAAGCTAGAAGGTGCACATTTAGTTGGAGAGAAGATACTTCTATCTAATGTAGACACAAGAGAAAGGAAAATGGATCATATGGGATATGACTAAGCCAGATTTAGATGCGAGGGAATCTATTGCTTATACTGCCTATCTGTGTAATGGGACCTATCAAGATCAATGAAGCCTGAGAACAATTAACTTTATGCCATCTGTGTAAGGCATCACCATTAGTGGTCGGTTTCTCCCCATAAAAGAAGAGTGAGAATTAAAAAGAATGTATGTAGATCACAATGGATGTGGAAATTGGAGTCTCAGTGCATGACTGGAGTTACGAAGCAAACAATTACAAACATTAGAGCAAGATAAGATTCATCGGGATATTAATCATGGCAACTAGAGAAGGGCATTTTGGGGTATCCTGATACTCTGGCCCTATTCTGGACTCACGGCTTTTATTCCATGAGATGTTAATGTTCAAAATTGCTTATGTGGAATCCTCCTGGGACAAGTGACCCCAAATGCTTTTCATGGATCAACATAAAATAAAAACTCACCATTCTCTTTCTTCAGGGTTTTTTCTACAGGCTTGATAAGTACACCTTCAAATGAAACTTTGCAGGTAAAGATTTCATTGTCCTTCCATTCTGTTGCACACACTGTGGCTACAGCATCAATATAGTAGAAACTGTTTCCCTGGGAGTTCAAGTCTGACAATACAGTGTTGAGTTGCTTTTGGCCTGAGGCTTGTCTCCAGCTGACATTCAATGATGAAGTGTCCTGACCAAGAGGTATATTGGAAATTCTGCAAGTCAGGTTGGCTGAATTGGTCTGGTAGATATCAGCAAAAGATGGAGGGATCGTTGTCACAGTGACTTCTTCACAGCCGGGAGCTGAGAAATATCAAGGCAAAATAAGAATAGTGTTTGACCATACCATAAATCAGTAAATTGTACAAACTTTTCTCCCCTTCTGATATTGAGTAACAAGCATATGATGCAGCTGTTCATGTGCCTGCTTTCTTTTAATTATTAAAATCTCTTAAACCGTGGCATGCTTAGTGTCATGCAGGGTGTGGCTGTTTTATCCTCTACACTCTGTATGCAGATGGAAAAAAATGTACTCTTGATCCCTGGAGCCTGCTTCTGTACATCTTTGAGAAATGTACAGATTTTCTCTTTGGACTTATATCTGAGAGCTCTCATGGGATTTTCAGAATTTTGTGTGATACATTCGGATGGAATCACAGATGGATTTAAGGTTCTTTTTTTTTAATCTAAATATCAGTCATGTACTTTGAAACAGGAGCATTGATGTCAGGTGGTTACATGCAATATTTTGCTTTTTTTTCTGGTCATCTGTGAATTAGGAGAATGTATTTTCTCTTTCTAAGTGTAGTTCTTCAGAGAAAAGAGGATTATCTGCGTTGATATCAAAACACGGGTGAATATTTGGATCCCAGATTATTTACTCAGCTAATTGATTCTCTCAGAAACATTGTACTTGGTGCCTGGTGAACAAAAATATGTACTGATTGGGTGGGTGTGCATATGAAGCTTTTGTTGAGCAGTGGGACCATAATACTAAATATCTCAATGCTCAGTCTAGAGGAGCATTTGAACAAAGTGTTCTCCCTTGAATGGCCACATTGCTCTAATTCCTGAAGAAATCAGGAAGCTGCATTTACCTTTGCAATAAGATTCCAAGCTGATATCCTCCGAATGGTTGTACGTGTGGCTTTTTGCTTCACAGGTGAACTTTTTGCCAGAAAACCAGTCTTCCTTGGTGATAATGACTTTGCTCCAGATGGTGTATCCACCATGACCATTTGGGACAGCTTTGCTGGTGGTGACGCCAGAGGTGATTTCTTGTTTCTCCTTAAGCCAACGGACTTGAACGTTTTCAGAGCAGAGCTGACTGATTTCACAGGTAGCAGTGGAATTTAAGTAGCTACTTGAAAACGCAGCAAGAGGTGGTGCTCGAATAAGCATCTCAGGATCTAAAGGTTTACCGTTTGTAACTGGAATGTTGCAAGAAAAAAATGATTATGGCAGGGAAATTCAACACCTTAAAAGCATAATATAAATGTAGATTCAGAAGTTGCAGTAATGTGGAGAGACTTGCATGTTCAGCTCTATCTAGAAAACTATTAAATAAACTAAGTGGTCTGTTGGCATTTGATTATGTCCCATACAGTAACTGAGAAATAGATCTGCATGTATTTGAATATCTGGGAAACAGGGATCTACTGGAAACATGGATGAGCAGGGTTTAGCCCCAGAGCTCAGGCTCAGCCCCAGAGTATAGGGCACCAATGAGCATATGCAAAGAACTCATTTCCCATGGCTAAGAAGAAGCCATGTTCAACCTCATCTGAAGTCAGAGGCTTGGTTTTGAAGGCAAGAGGAAGTATCTTGCTATGCCTGACATTCAGAAGAAATCATTACCTGGCTAGAAAATGTCAGGTCTGAATTAGACTTTGTTAATTATCTGTTGGATTAAGAAAAGGAACATATGTGCAGTGATTTAGGAGAGAGGCTAACATTTCTATAAATACATGTCACATGTAGCTTCTGATGCTCCTTGACTGACTACCTTATGAAAATGGCCTATGTGCTCATGGATGACATGGCTGGTGGAATAAAGCAAGGTCTTTCACTTACTTGTTTTAGCGACCTTTATCACTTTGACGCCCTGCGAGTGGTCAGCTTTGCAATAGTATGGTTTGTATTCATTCCATGTAGCCACTGGGACTTTAGCCTGGGAAGTTGTCATGTATGTCCCAGTTGGATTCCTAACAGCAGGAAATTTCAGCAAGTCTGCACCGCTGATGCTCTGATTGGTTGGATTATTCCAGGAGAAAGTAATTGCATCTGGCAGAAAATTCTTGGCGAGGCATCCGATGATGATGTTTGCACTCTGTGGGGTCTCAGATGGGATGAGTGGGAAAAGAGAAGGGGCACTTGGGGATTCTGAGGGAGAAGAAAAAGAGAAGGATGGCGGGTTTGGAAGATGTTACATGTTCAGCTGGGACTGAATGCATGAAAGGAGGTGACGGTTTGCTTTGCTGAGAAAGGAAGACAAGATGAACAAATATTCACATCGGCTTTCCCCTAACCAGTGGAGTGCCCATTTCGGCTCATTTATACCCTCAAATTATGTGGAACCATCCAGTCTGCAGGTTTGCATCACCTGGTTCTTTATCAGTTCTTATAGTTCATATGGATCCCTCCTTCATGCAATCGTTCTGTGTGTGAGCTCATGTAGTAGAGTTGGGAAGTAAGAACTGTACCGTACGCATCTGACTGTTTTGGCCTGAGATCTGTGACTTGCCTCAGCCTCAGTGCCATGATTTGTCATAGGAGATTGAAGTCAACAGGTCTACTTTCCAGGATTGTTGTAAGAATCATTGAGATCTGTCTTGTGAAATCTTATTTATTGACATAGCATATTTAGAAACCACCCATCTCCCTCATAGAGCAAACATTTTGAAGTCTGATTGCCACAGATTGGAAATCTTCCAGGAGACCTAATGCTAGCAGTTTCTCCCCCCCATGGCAACAGATTTTCTGATTTCTGAAAGCAACATTAGTCAAATCTCCTTGGCATATCTACCCTCAGTGCAGAAAGAAAGAAGATTTTTTTAAAATATCATTTATCCCGAGGTCACAACTGAAACGATGTAATGTTTCTGGCTCTGGGGAAGAAAACTACAGGCAAAATTCCTTTCTTCATGCAATGTGCTTAGATTTGAAAATAAGCAAGCATTTCTTCTCAAAAAGGTGAAGCAGATCTCAAACAAACTTTTCTCTGAGAACTGCTCCATAAAATTGGACTCGTAGCTGTCCGGCCTCTGTAGCTTGGTTAGCCGGTAAGACAAAAGCCCACAATTTGCTCAGACTTGAATTCTACTTGCTTTCTTTTTCTTTTCTCTTTTGGATCGCTACTGAGCATTTGTCCACCCTTTGAGGTAGCCCAGAGGAGAAACCAATAAGTAGTGACTCTACTTTTATACTGTAACAAAATTTTGAAAGTCTGATAGCACATCTCTCTCCCCCGCTTTTAGTTTCCAGGGAATGAGGGAGGGTCCTTCCTGAGACACTTTCCACACACCCATTTTTTTTGTGGGCTGAGATGTCTCTTATCTGACCACTGCCAACCTTGTGGCTCTTCCTTCTCCCCTTTCTTTTTCTGTCTCTCAAGGATATTCCTATAGACCATTACAGAACTTCAGAAAAGTTTCAGGTTCTCCTGTCTAAGGGATATCTTTCTTTTGGTTCTTAATGACCCCCCTCTAGGATCCACTCCTGTCAACTTTCCTGATTTCTTGCTTAGAAGAAGAGATACACACATGTACACACACAGACACTCAACGTAGTAAACATATCTAATTCTTCTGCCTCCTACTTTCCTTAAAACAACACTGTCTTGAGATGGGCTGGGTTGAGAAAGAGAGTGACTAGCCCTAAGTCGACTCAGCCAGCTTTCATGCCTATGGGTGGCCCAAAACTCACAATCTCTCAGTTTCTAGGCCAGCACATTCACCACTACACAAACATCTGACTGACTTGGATATTTATCAGAAGTATTCTAGCATAATAACCTGTTTATAGACACCATCAGAGGCCTTGAGAACTAGGTTGAGGATCTTAAGCACTTCTAGAGAAATGTTTCAGCTTCTTCTGTGCAAGACCTGGGTCCCCTTCTCTCTGGTGCTATACTGATACATGGACATAATTCTCTTCCATATGGGAAGTGCAAGAACTGAAGAAAACCCCCAGCAGCCTTTGACACAGTGCTTTTTAAAATATTAAAGTTCAACTGTTTAAAATATTAAAGTTCAACTCCCCGGTACATACTGAAAGCTTCTGGTGCTGTCTTTTTATGGAATTAAAAAGCAATCAAAAGGACCCAGTTCTGCTTCTCTTTTAACTATGGAGCACAAGCAGAGCCAAGACATTATCAGTGATCAGGATGAAAATCCCTCTTTTCTCCTTCCCAAAAGATGATTCTTTTACCCTTCTTCCCCAAATCCAATTCAGCCTGGTCCTGTTTTTTTAAAGAGCACTTTGTGTGCCAAGATGAGGAGGGGAAATTTGTCTTGGTCTGTATCGACTGACTTAAAAAAAGAGTTATTAAAAGGTGCTGTGACTACAGTTCAGATATTGGTTCTACATTAGTTTGGTATCTCCAGCAATAAACAGTGGAAGAATGCTATCATCACTTGGCATCAATTCAACTGTACAGCAGGAAAAAGAGAACTAGGAAGACAAAGATTTTACAGCAAGGATGTCTAAAAGACAAGGCAATATTGGCCTCAGGTTTAAACTGATCAAGAAATCAAGTACTGGGCTACTCAGTTCAAGCTTCTCTATGCTTTTCCCTGGTATGTGATGGTCCAACATTTATGTTCAGTTGAGAGCATTGCAACCATGCAGAAAATATGGGAAAAGAACCCTCCTCTCCCCGCAGCCTTCCTAATCTGTATAAAACAGCCTCCTCCAACGTGGTTTTCATAGCCAGCATTTCTTGGGAAATGTGACGCCTTCATCTACTCAGCTTTAGGAAGGCTGCAAGAAACTCCAGGAATTTCCTTTAGCTTTTTCCAAAGCATTAGAAAGAAGTTGGTTGGGAGAGTTCTGCAAGGCAACCACCAAACCGACATGGGGTCAGGCAGTTGCTTCTCTGACTTGAGAGCTTTCTGCAGCTGGCCATTGCTAGAACTTTTCATACCTCCTAACTTTGTTGCATTGCAAAAGGAAAGCCTGACTGCTCTCTGCCTGCGTCTCTAGTGCTGTAGTTCAGAGGAAACCCATGCAATTTACCAACTGAAGGTAAGACACCGGTGAATCCATAGTATCCTATCTATCAGAACCCTCCAAAGCTCAAGCAGTGAATATTGAACTTCTAGGACTGTTTTTTAAATGCATCAACATTGAGAGTTGTGGACTTCAAGTTTCAGAATTCTCCAGCCTACATGAGCAAAACTGATGAGGTTGAGGAACACTGCCCTAGGAGACCTGGTAGAGGAAGCTAGCTGCTTTCTCCTGGATGTTTCTAAAGCCCGTGCATAATTGACCAAATACATCATTTAAAGGCAATTATTCCCCCAACTGTCCCCACAAAACTCATACAAATTCCATTCTTTTACTGAATCCAACACTCAGCTGGTAACTTTCTTGTTCTCCTATCTGGGCTCTGATATTTTAGAAAGCTGGGAAGGTGCCCTCCCATCTCTCCCAAGGCCCCCTATGCTCTGGGAATCTTGCTGTATCTTACCCAGCCATCACAAACTTCTTAAACCAGAGCCTTGGAGCGGCATGAGAAAATCTCATGCGCACCTCAAAGTTAATGCAAAGGGTTGTACATATCTCAGTGGAATAGTACCCTTCAACAAAGGAAGGAGAAGCAGAGAAATTGCTCACCTACTTATCCTTCCCCCTCCAATGCGGGGTAGAATGTCTGACTAACATGCCTCTTGCAAACTCTATGGCTTCAAGGAAATTTATGTAGGGAAAAGGTTCTCGGAGTTTCAGAGTTTTTCTGAAAGCTTTCCATGTTCTTCAAGCAAGTGATTTCCAACTAGCATGGCCATGCGCTCCAGAGAAATAGCATCTCTCCCAACTTTCTCCATGCCACAAGTTAGCATTGTGTCCCTTAACTGAGCCTCCGGCTGCTATCACAAAACAGGCAGCTAGTGGAATTAACCTGTTTTGTCATTTTGTACAACACACTTAACCATAAAATAATCAGACTGAATCTATACAACAGACTATGTTTTCAAAAAAACCCCCAAACAAACCCTAACCCATGTTAGCAATAAACTAAGCCAATCTAGGTTTTTAGCTGACCCGAAAGCTTTGTGAACTCAGCCTCTGCTTTCTTTCTGTTCTCTCAGTAGAAATCTGAGGACATCACCTACCTTCTAGCTGAGGGAGTTGCTTGGAATAATTCCTATAATTTTCAAAATCAATGTGGAACCAGCTGAGCTCCAACTTACCCTCATTCCTATCCTACAACTTCAAATATACTGCAAGATAGTGAGATGAAAATTGGGCTTCCAAGACCACGAGGAATGCTTTGGTTTGCCGCTCAAGTTCTAGCTCTTTATAATTCCAAGCAATTTTAGGACTAAAAGGCTTTAATTTTCAAAGTCTTATACCCTAGCAAAAGCTCTGCCAGAAACCTTACCACACAGATCCCAACTTCAGAGAACAAAAGAGCTTTACTCTAGCCAAGAGTTGATTTTTGAAGAACTTTAGCTCAACTATAGCTACCCTAGATCCAAAAATGACCACGCATCAGATCAACCAGCACTGGGCTTCTAGTAAGCTGGGGAGATGCTCGAAACTTTCCCCATCACTTACCAAAAAGCTTATGGGGAAAAGCTGCTAGCAATTCCCCAGTGAAGCTGTAGGCATGCAAGCAATCTCAGTTTAATCTCTCCTGAGCCTTCTACAGCTGTAGAAAGCTTGTAGCTTACCAAGCTGACCGACGGGCTTTAGAAATTCTACAGGACTGCTCGAGCTTTTCCCATCTTTGTTAAACTCGCCACTAAACTGAGAATTCTTCCAGTTCTTTGGGGCTAGCAAAGGCTTCAACTTCTTTCTACCACCCTTGCTACCTCCACAGTTGAAAGACTGAGAGTTAAATGGTGGGCTTCACATAAGCTAAGCATTTTCCCCAAACCCTTCTGCTCTTGAGGATTCTCCTGGTTATGGACTAGTTTTCGGAGAATCTCAGTTTACTCTTTCCTCCTAGCTAGTGCTATCTATCTCAGCTAACCCTCAGCAATAGATTTTAGGTGCATGAATCCAAACACAACGCAAGCCTTCAGAGAAACTACAGGTTTGCCCATAGCTGCTAAAGCCAATTCTCAGGAGAGGAACAAAGCGGTTGTGATCTGGCGGAGCCCTTAGCTTTGAGGAGATGCCATCTCAGCTATACTCACTGTACTATTGAAAGCTTAGCATCCATACATTCCTAGCTCAGGGACTGGTTGGTTTCTGAGAATTCCCAGACCCAGAGCTAAGGAGAAAAACCATTTATTTGGTCCCTAGTTAAGTGCTAGGCTCGGTTGTACATATCTCTCAGCTCCTTTTGCGCATAAAACATGAATTAGCTCCTAGCCGTACTGTGGATTTCAGAGAGGCTAGATAGTTGCTGATATTTTTACCTGGTTTTCATCAAGCTGTTCCTCCATTAAGAGCAAGGGGATATAGAAATGCATCCTGGAGTGGCTGCTGCCCTAGCTGTTGCTGCTAAAATTATTACAGCCAGAAAACCTAGCATCCTAGCATGCTGGGAGCTCCCTCCTTTGAAGTCTTTGGACTTCCATCACCGAGAACTTGATAGCCAGCATTGATCAGCCTGGTTTGCCAGTCCCTATCTGTACAGCTAGTTTTGGAGAAAGTGCTCCACAATATCCCTAACTGAACCTTCCATTTTCTCTAGATAAGCACCTAGCTTTGGAAAGTCCTTTGATCTCAAGTATAGCTTCTATAGTGCTGGCTTCCAGGGAAGCTAGGGAGATGGGCTTCAGAAAGCTAAGCCTGTGAAAAGGGCTTCTCCAACCTTTCCCAAAGCTATAGCTTAAGTATAAGACACTCCAGCTGTTTCCTAGCTGATGGCTGGTGTTCAGATACTCTGTGCTGTCATGCTATTGCTAGAGCTACCCTGGAGCTGAAAAATCTGATTCTTTCCCGCAACTAAACATCTAGCTTGTTGAAATGCTCAGGCATAATCCAGAGCTTTTCTAGTTATTCTCAAAGACATAGCTTAGTAGGAAGCCATGCATCTTTACAAAAGGGGAAAGTGTTTTTGGAGAGGTTCAGGGAGATTCTCCCTGCCCGTGCTATTATTGCAACAGATATAACTAAAGTTGTTGAGGTTGAGAAGACTAAGATTTGGAGCAGCGAACCTGTAGGATTTCTTTTTGGCTAAGCTTCAGAGATACTAGAAAGGTTTAGTTCACTATCCTGAAACTCTAAATGTTTTATGCAGGGGGAAAGATATTGGATGTGTCCTTCCCAAGGAAGACCTTGGGATACTCAGAGCATTTCAAATGATTGGGAGTTAGGATGGCAAAGAAGTACTAATTTTGCCATGAAAAGAATCTCTATCAACCAACCAACCAGCTTTTTAAATAATTAATTATCCTTAGAAACATTTTAATAAATTACTATCCCTACCTCATAAAAAGTATGAAAAATAACATTTACTAAATAGGAGTATTAATTCACCATGCACTATTATAAGCTTTCCACAGTCTATATGATCTAAACTAAGACAAGTAAAAATAACACTGTTTCTCAAACAAAAATCTAAAATGACGTTGTTTAAAATCAAACAGAAAAAGAAAGATGGAAATTTCAAATCACAGCAATTATTATGGTCCATCAAGATGAAATAAAACTCTGCCATAAAGGATAAGAATACAGCAATCCCAGTTAAAATGAAAAAAGTCTGTTTTCAGTTGAGAAAATCCAGAAACAGCTTTCCTAGCTATTTGGAAGAAACATCCCCTTAAAAAAATGAACTCAGATTCATGCCACTAATCCATTCTTTCTTAAAAAAAATTCTAATAAAATCTCTCACTTTCATCCTGGGTAATTCATAAAAAACAAGCAATAGTGCAATGGCATCACTAAAATATGCTATATAGTTGACTGCACAATTATTAATAAATATTTCATTCTTATAAAATAGAAACATAATTAAAATATGTTGCTCCAGTAATCAAGTACATAAGAATGTAAATAATAGTTCAGCTGTAATAATTAAATAAAAGGGATGATCATAGTAACAAATAGAAAATATGTGGTTATTAACACAGAATCAGAACAGATTTTTGTTTTTCCTTACCATTTTAGTCTGTGATGTCTAGAAGAAAATGTGCAGAAACTGTAAGTTGCCAGCAAAAGCAAATGCCTAAGGAAAGACTTTGTTCTTGCTTTTTTCAAATTAAAACATGATAAATCGGATTTATTTTTGGAAAAGGGACTGGGAGGAAGATTTGAAACAACAGATGTTGTTTTCGATAACCTTAGGGCTATTTTCAGCCATGCAGAACCATTTTAGAAGCCCCAAAACCTTTCAGATGAAACTTGAATCTTAAAATATACCGAAACGGAGAAATGAATCTATCACCATCTGCTCTTCAGCATCCCAGAACACTGTATTTTTGCCAGGCTATTTTAGTTTCACTCCCAATCACCAACTGCAAATAAATACATTAATTCTAAAAAAACAAAAAACAACCCCCCACATGGATTTTCTATTTTTTATTTTGTCTAAGCAGCATTTTATCTTGCTTTCTAACTTCAGTCTGTCTGAAGAAAATTTCATAATTTTATTTCTATTTAATTAAACATGAGATCTCTGCTGGATTCCCCCAACTTAATTCAAAGGCAGAAATAAGTCCCAAAATTTATTTTTATTAATTTATTTAATTATAAAATTTATTAATTTAAGGCACTTATTAAATCCCATAAACAACAAGGAATAGAATTCTTAATAAAAATATAATAGAAAATAATAGGGATAGAAGCCACTGATACATTAAAGATCATCTAGTTCATTGTAGTATAGCAGAAACATTTAAGCATCTAAATATGTTGCTTGAAATGGTCAATTTAAATACTTAAGTCTTTAAAGTGCCATGAAACCTTTTTCCTCTCCCACACTAATATTCTAAGCATATTTTAATAATAGTTCCACAGAGAACTCAAACAAATAGCAATAAAGAAACAAGATTAATTGCATCAAAGATCTCAAGAATTAAAAGAACATTTGACAAAAGGAATAGAAAGACAAACAAAGACTGAATATCTTCATTGGAGGCTAAATCCTTCCAAAACAATAATAATTAGATTTTTTTTAAATCAGTAAAATAGATTCAGAAGAATTTAGATTTACCTGTGGTAACTGTGACTGTGGTTCCTTGTCCCAAGTACTCACATTAACATAATTCCCTGTCAACTATAACTTAATTCCTCACAGTCACTGAAAACTGGACTGGAGTAATGTTAAAAAAATTCAAATATTTTTCTCTCCAAGTCCTAAGTAAATCCATTTTCATATCAAATGAGATTTGTTATTTCCTCTCATCTTTTATAATAAATCTAATATAATTTCACACGATGGCTTCTTTCTTATCTACTTCTATAGTGTGCAAACCTAGTTTTTTTGTAAAGAACGTTAAAAGCCCAGTTTTGTTTGCAACTATCTTCCAAATTTGTGCAAAAGTGGTAATTTAAAAGAAAAGGGAGAACGAACAGTGCAGATAAAGAAAGGAGAAACCAGACTATTTTTGATCTTTGTTACAGATACAGTACTTCCTGAAATGGATTTAGTGAATCAAAGAAAATGGCATTAAAATCACAAAGAAAATCTTCTGAAAAGAATATCTTAGAAAAGTAATTTTTACCTGAGCTGACGGTGACCGTTGTGCCTTTTCCCCAATAGTCAAACCAGTTATCACACTGGAAAATACTTATGGGGTGATCATACAAGAACTTTGTCTATTTGGAGCCAAACTTTAATTCATCAATTATCTTGACAGAACGTTAAGGATTAATTGTATATATATATATATAATAGGGGATGTTGTTTATGGGATTTAATAAGTGCCTTATTATGTGTGTGTGTGTGTATATATATATATATATAATAAGGCACTTA
>JANHZU010005829.1:33242-75174 GCA_032468055.1 Acrochordus granulatus | reverse complement strand
TTTCTTTCTTTCTTTCTTTCTTTCTTTCTTTCTTTCTTTCTTTCTTTCTTTCTTCCTTTCTTTCTTTCTTTCTTTCTCATCGTCCCTTCTCTACTTTCGAAAGAAAGTAGGACCCGAGGAAGCCGTTGAGATGGACACACCAAAGCTTTTACCACCAGCGACCAAAATAAAGAGAGTTTCCATTCTAGGTGACGTACGGTTGCATGGATCCATGCGCTGTTCCGACCCCTTTCTCTCTCCTTCAGCTTTGCTCCCGACAATCTACAGATCGTTGGTGAAAGATCAGTGAGAAGACGAGGGTGGTGGTGCACATATAGGTTGATCCAGGTCCACCACAAGCCCAGTGACTGCTTTTTGTACAATATGCTAAACTTGGGGAGTGCTAACTTTAGGGTTTTTCCTCCCCTGGCTATTGTGTGGTTCAGGGTATTGTGCAAATCTAGAGAAAAAGGATTTAGTTTAATGACCAGATTAACAGTGTTGAAGGAACATTGCTTGCCTGGTCTAGATCCAAAGATCTTCCTCACATGTTGTGTCCTTTCTTCTCCGGATACTCTTCCCATTAATTTCACCCCTCTCACCCATTCCTCTTACCTTTTTCCTTTTCTGAGCAGTAAACCATGCCAACTAGTAGCATTGACATCAAAAATAAGAAGAATCTGGACATTTCGGCAGCAACGTGTTTGGGCGTCTCCGTCAACGGCCACCACTTCTAGCAGTAGCTCTCTATTCTTGAATTAAGTCAAGCATCAGATTTATTTTCTCCTCTCCTTCCGGCTAATACATCTGGGAAAGGCCTGGGGTGGAAAAGGTCCTATCAGGGCAGTTCCCAACCCGATTGTGCAAACTTATTCTTCTCCTTTATATTTACTCATTTAAAGAGCTGCCAAATATTTGGAGGCTGAGAGATGGAAAGAGCCATCACATAAAAATCTAAGTGGAGTTTGGAGAGCAACAGTAGGCAAGGATGCGAATGGCCAGATTGGAAAGCCAGATTGTCAAGAGATGCTGGTCTGGGTCTGATTGGGCCGAAGATGACCATGTCAGTTCCAAGACAGCTGGATTTTCAGCCGCATTTTGGAAGGGAATCCAATGCGTGAATTAAACATGAAATATTTTATGGAGCTGTAAGCAGCAGTGGAAACATTCAATTCTCTTTCAATACGCAGTGACTTCATGGGCATGTCTGTGCAGTTTTCTTGGCAGCTATTTATTATCCTAAATTCCCGCCCAATACAAACCAGTCCTTGCCTTGTTGAGCTGCTCAGCCCAGCCAGATGCCATCTCCAGCTGAGCCAAGTGGAGAGAAGCCAGATCTAAAATACTGTACTTAGACCTTACAATAAATGTTTCACGAATATATCTATATCTATGTATCTGTATATCTATATAAAATATCGCGCAGCAAGGCAAATACAGAGAATGGTTTCTAAAGTTATGTAAACAAAATTGTAGATTGGCTGGAGCACAAAAAAGCAGAAGTCAGAAATTAAATATTTATTTATCCTACTGGGGACATGAGTGTCCTTCAGTAAACTCTGTCGGACATTAAGCTCACATTTTTTTCTTCCTCCACCGGCTTGGTGAAGAGTCCTGCAAACTTGAAAACCGGCATTGCTCTTCTACCGTTTCAACTGGCCCAGTCGATGCGCTGCAGTTATGGCAACACAACAAAACAGCTATGGACTTCCGCTTTTTATTTGATTTGCTGTGCTCGATTTATCTGCCGCCCCACAGTACAAACATAAAAAACATAAAACCCCCAGTACAAAATGAAAATAAACAGCTGTTAAATAGCATGCCATTAAAAAGGAGAAGACGGGGAGGGTGGAGCAACGATGGAATCACCAGTCAGGCAACCACCTCATCGATGGCAAATGGCTATCTTGCCCCCACACCAGCCCACAGAGCCACATCTTCAGCTGTTTCCTGAAGGCCAAGAAGATGGGGGCTGATCGCATCCCGGGTGGGACGATATTCCAGAGGATGGGCACCACGGGAGAAAAGGCCCTTCTGTGGGTCCCCACCAGCCAAAATTCCCTGGTTGATGGGATCTGAAGCATACCCTTACTGCAGGCACAACTGTCGTAAAAAAGGTGGTAAAATTGGGTGCGACTCACTTAACAAATGCGTTGTTTAAGGACAGAAGTTCCAGTCCCGATTGTGGTTGTAAGTTGAGGACCTCCTGAAATCTCTTTCACATTTGTCCCAGTGATATCTATGCTGAAATATGAATGGCTTTTCCATTATAAAGGAGATAAGGCCTCAAGTTTCTACAGCCCAAGGAATATTTTTAAACCTCGAAAGGAAAATAAAATGTAAAATGTGAGTTTTTTAGGCTACAGGTCCAAGACCGGCCACTAGAGGGCAGTCCAACATCAAATACAAATTATTATTTCTAAATAATCCGACTGATTTAAAGGTCTGCCTCATCTCCAAATATTATTTTTTTGCTTATGAATTTATGGACCTGCAATGGAACTGAGAATCCATCTAGATCTGCTCACAAAACCGAGGGGAGCTGGTCCCCAGCCTCGGCAAATGCATTTTGTTCAAATCCAATTATTTATACCAAATGCATAAATGACAGCTACTGTGAAAGCTAGAGAGAGTGAAACCAATTTTGTGTATTATATGCACAGGCTTTCGTTTTCTTCGAAGAATGGAACATGCCCTCCAAATATTGTTCTCAGGCTTTTCCCCCAGAACCATGAGGTCTAGAAACTTGCTCTCTTTAAAATACAATTGCTGATTGTCACTTTAAAAAAGTGCATTCCAAGAGATCATATTCTTTGCAATCAATGGACTTTCTGTCCTCCCTTAGCTTATGGAAATGACATGCCTCCATAATTGCCCCGAGTGCCACTTTTTGTAGCTTTTATTAAAAGGTCATAAAATACTCCCAGTTGCTAAAAATATTCAGTAAATGGAGGAACCACCCTATGGAGTTGGCTTCTGACAATAGGATCAGTTTACCTTGCGTGGGTCTCCTGTTTGTTTGATACAAGGAAATCACTTTCCAGGTTTACTGGAAACACTCAAGTTTCATTTCTTGTTTCTCACACTCTGAATAAATTCAGATTATTCCCCTGAATAGATTTAGAAAAGTATTTGTGTGTGTGGGAGGGGGGATTTGCCTGCATTTGGACTGTACGAAATGGTGTTTCTGCAACCCCCTTTGATCATAAGTGCTGAATTTATGCTGAATTTCTCATTTTGAAGCAAGAAACCCTTTTCTGCTGTAGCGAATCCCTTCCTGGAAGGCTACAACTCTGTCCCCAATCTAAGGAAAAAATGGATTCTTTCCTTTCTGCGTTATTTCCCCAATTAGGAGAAAAATAGAAGGTTGCTCACCCCTGTTTACAACCATTCTCCTCAGTCTAACATTGGAAGAGGAGAGCCACAGCAGCAACAATCGGAAGGGGTCTGATCTGAATATAGGTAAATAAATATATGTTATTACTTGAAAAAAATTGGACAACCATTTGTCCAGCATCTTTCCCAACCAACAAATATTATTTGGTATCCTTTGGAAGGTTCTGATCCCATGATTCGAATATAATATTTGGAGGGTGAGAGGCCACCACTAGAACTGGTTTTCACGACTATGTGTACTTTTCTTCATAGTTTTTTAGGACCGGCGATATTCAGTTTAAGCCATGTTGGGTGGAGTTAAATCCTTGCTATGCATCCAGGTAGAAGCAGAAACTTGATGAGAAGGTGAGAAAGAGAAAGGGAGGGTCCTTCATTGCTCCCTTGTTGTTGTTGAACTATCTTTAGGAAGGAACAAGGAGGGGAAAAAGGACTATGCGCTCCCTTTTTCACATGGCATGCTTCACACGCCAGGTCAGGTTAATGCATAACCAGCTCTCCTTGCTTTGCATTCCAGCCTGGAATGAAGCCACTGCTCCTGTGGCCGAAAGAGGAGGTTCAAAAGTCCTGACCTTAACCTATCATTTAAAAGACGTAGCACCCAAGGAAAAGAGACAGGGAGGGAAAAGGAAAAAGCAAGTTCCTGGAGGAAGAGGGAAGTGCAAAGGCATCGCTTAGAAGAGGGGATTTGATTGCTGCCTTGTATGTTTTCTCTTATCTGAAGCTTCCTTAATGTTTTCCTGAACAAATACGGATGGAGATATTTTGGTTACCGAAGTCACAAGCTCCACGAGTTTGTCACGGCCATCCTGTCCCTCCGAACTCTCTCTCTTCGGTGCATCTGTTTTGGGAGCCAGGGTGGGCGGGTGGTCCCTTAGAGAAACACTCGCACAAACACGCGCGCACTCAAGTCGATGCAGCCGTCTGAAGTCTGCCCACCCCGTCTTTAAATAAGCCCTGCAGCGCGACAGATGAAGAGGCCACGGGTCAGACAGCACTTTCCAAAATTACCTCCTCCTCCCCCCCCACCACTCAAGGCAGAGCCGCCTCCGGAGAAGACCCATTTTAGAAATGGAGCCTTGCCCCCAAACGGTGCCACCCCCTCCCCAAAATATGCATATGCTTCCCCGTCCCAATGGAGCAAGAACAGCCTGCTTTCCGCCCCCCCGGCGTGCTTGATTTGGGGTGCACTGCCTATTAGAGGGGCCTCGTTAATGTTTTCCCAACGAGAGTTCAGATCCCTTTTTCGCAGGGGACGGGGGTGAGGTGGGGGGCTCACTAGGCATTACATTTCCATGTGGGAGGCAGCGCCACCGTTATGTGCGAAGGCTGCAGCTACACCATTAGGAGACGCCACCTGCTGTGCGCATTGTGGTGGCAAAGATGATTTTTCCTGACCGGCTGGAGATGGACAGCAGAAGGACGCGTCCCTTCCGGGGCAATTTCGGGGCCAGAAATACAGTCGTTTCCGTCACTTCCCCGCCCCGTGGAGTCAAGCGAAGGCCTGCCAGATGCGTCGGACTGCAGCAGCCATCAGACCCAGCCAGCAACATTTTCTCCAGCCTGTGGCCGTGCAAGAAAGAATCATGGGAAGCTTTCTCGGGGGCTAATTCTCACATCTCCCTGACAGGGGCCAACGACAAGACAGGCGTGCTTAAATGCCACGTCTGAACGACAGTGACCTCGGAGTCGTTGCCAACCCGCCATGGAAGCACTTGAAGCCGCTGTCAGCTGTGCCAGGTTTAGCGTTTTCCTCTTCTCGCCACACCTTTGTTGGCCCCCCAGCACGCTTTATTGACGATGGGGTGGATGACATGGTCATTGTTCAAAATCTGCCCACGCTTAGTGGCTGTTTTTGGCTGCACTGTGCACGTGCCAACGCCCCAATTACTGGCCACTGCCCTTCTTAGCCAAGAGAGACATCTGGCTTCTTTAAATGTATCCACTGGCTTAAGTCCAAGTCATCCTCAACTTACGACCATTCATTTAGTGACCATTCAAAGTGAGGACGGTGCGGAAGAGAGACTTACCACCTGTCCTCACACTCATGACTGCTGCGATGTTTCCACAGTCACGCGATTGTGATTTGGATGCTCGGCAACCACGGCACGCTTACAACGGTTGCAGTGTCCTGTGGTCATGACGACCATGCGCGACCTTCTCGGTTGGCTTTCAACAAGCCAAGTCAACGGGGAAGCTAGCAGGGAAGTTGCACGTTGCAGTCATGTGAGGTGTTGCTCAACGATTGCACCACTTAATCAACAAACTTTCTAGTCCCTATCGTGGTCGTTGAGGTCTATATGCCAGTTCGAGGAATGGTGGAGGGCACGTTAACGCAGCCCTCTTGCGACCTGATTTTGACACTCCTCCCCGACCAATGTTGTATCAACTTGATTGTTTTGAACTGCACCCCTTAATTTACGTTCCAGGATATTTTTCAAGCCTGCTTCCTCAACTGTGTTGGCCAGCCTGACGGGGATGTTGCGACGGAAAAACAACCATTCGGCCTGAATACCGAGAACCCGACAGGATGAACCAAATTCAGGCTTGCGGGTTTCGTTTTTTCGCAACGAGGTGCGAAAGGAGTTAACGCTGCGCTTTCCTTAAAGGACCCCGCAAAATCACGCCTGGTGCTTGGCCCGTTGGCATCACAACATGGCTTGGCATCACTCAGCCGCACCCGGCAGCCATGCACCGCTTGGCACAGCCTTGCAATTCTTGGCTTCTTCGGGCGTTTTCCTTGCGGTCCCGAGGCGACGAGACAGTTATGATATATTAAATGCTCAGCACATCCCAAAGGGTCAGAGGGGGGATCAGAAACTCCTACCAGTAGTACTGGGAAACGCAGCTGCTCTTGGCTCGGAACAGGTGCGGCTTTCGGCACTGCCCGTGAGGACTCGCAGCTCCGTGACCAGACGTGCGCGCAGCTGACCGCCGGCTTTGCAAGCGAACCATCTGCTGGTGAAGCTGGCCGGGGCCGCTTCAGCAGCGAGGCTATAAACTGAACAAATCCAATAAATCCCGACTCTTTGCTGTTAGGATCCGTTTCCCCCTAACGGTACCACGGAGGAGGATTTGGCTTCTGAGGATGGTGAAGTTAATGGGACGAGTGGAGATGGCGAAACGGACGCCGAACTTTGTTTCTGCTTCGAAATGTTTGGGATTTTTTCTTTTGCCCGAAAATGGAAAGAAACGAAATCGAACCTTTGGGATTGGCTGGTTGGAACGGTTTATGAGCACAGAAGTACTGTGCATCATGGTGAATTTTAGAGTATTTTATCTCTGTACCAAAGAAAATCAGAAATTACTATTTCTTTTTCAGCAACCTCACTTTTGTTTTCTTCCCCGAGTCCTTCCCCCCCGCTTAATTTTCCCATATTATTGTATTTTACTTTCTGCTGAAACTTAATAAAGCCTTGTTTATTTTTTTTTCAAGAACCCCTTCATCTATCGCATGCTATGCAGGCAGGAGAACCAGGCCACATCTGGAAGAAATGCATGCATAGATACGGACTGAGAATTGGCCACATCACACTTGAGATGTTTTCTGGAGACCCCACAGTGGATCGAGAAGATGGAGCTCGCTTACCAAGAGGTAACCGAGTCCTGCTCCTGAACTTTCTGAGATGTGCTGGCCAACCACCAGTGAATCTGCATTCAGCACAGTACGATGGGCTGGGCAGACCTCTCGTCTCATCCAACCACGTGCTCACAAAAATATGGCCCTGGTTGCAAAATGTCCAGAAGCAGCCCTCGTCCCAGGAATCAAGCCCTGATTGAATGGACAGATCTTCATCTTTTATGCACCTACTTATGCGCATAGATAGCAAACGGTGTGTGCATCGCAGCGACTGCAGAGAAGCCGTTTAATTACATACCGTAGGGTAATTATGGAGCACCGTATGCATGTTCAGGTATGTTAGGAGTTACTGTTACCCGGAAGAGTTTTCTCTTGGTTTTTCAAGCAATCCTGTCTAAACTTGGGCCTGCTGGATGAAATGAAAGATTTGTGAGTTTCCAAGTTGAATGCAAGCCAATAAATGCACATTCACACATTGGTCACTTGGTAACTTGAAATAACACTTCCCACCCGCCACATTTTTGCAGCCATCCGAGCATGCAATCCAAAGAGCTGAGAATTTTATACTGGCTATAAATTCTGGGAATGGCAATCCCCCCCTTCCCCAATCTGGGAGGCAACACCCTGGAAGCAGACAGTGGTTGGTCCTCCCAAGAGAGTGCAATTGTGTGTGTGTGTGTGTTTAATGACCTACAAACCCGACTCTTTTTCCCATTTTATTTTTTATTTAAATTAAAAAATATATCCAGACACATCCATTTGAAAATCAGCTCACAACCACTGCGAAACAACCGGTCAAGCCAAATACAACAGTTAACACAAGGTCTCTTGGTGGGGTTCCTTCATACATTCAACTGTTTCCAGAAAACCTGTCTAAGATAAGATGACATGCCAAGTTAATTTTTTGGACTGGGACGAAGTGCAACATCCTCATTCCAAAACACTGTGCCATTGTCCTCTGGCCCCAAAGCTTAGTGTGATCACAGGTTGCCCAGCCACACCCAACAATTAGTGAGGCCCAGGGTATAGGAGATGCTAAGGGGGAAAAAAAAAAGGGAGGGAGGGGAAGCCTGGAACTTGCATCCTGACAGCAAGTAGTAAATATTAAAAATAAACATTTCTCCCCTCCTGCTACAAACCCTGGATTTGGAGCAAGGGAGATGGGCTAATTCTAACCCGGGTAAGTGGAAGTGGGCAGGCTGGGTATCTCTAAGAGGGTTGTTTTTTCCAAGCAGAGACACCCTTGGCCAGACCACTTTGCCCATGCTTCAATGCTTGCAATGAGGGAGCGCTCCCTTCCTGCTCAACTCAAAGCACTTTTCTGCAGCGGAGGAGTTAATTTAGCATTTGTTCCATGCCAGCAGTTAGTTTTCAAAGCCTTCTCTGGCCATACATCTCTCAGTGCAATAACCCAGCAGTCCTACGCGTGGGAAGGAGTCCATCTGAAGAGCTGGGACGTCCCCAAAGAGACGGGTCTTGGAAGCTGAGAGGGGCTTTTTCAGGAGTTGTCGAGAACCAGATGGCATCTCTCTCCCCTTCTCAGAGCCGAGGAAAGCCCCCGGGGTGTGACCCCGTCCGCTGGTCACTCTTTCCTTTCCCTTCTGCCCAGCCGGTGCCAGTTTGGATGGAGAACTGGATGGCGTTGTTCTTCACACGTGGACCCCACTGTTGGATCTTGCTCACGCCACCGTCTGGCTCCCAACGGTCCCTCCTTTGTTTCTGCCGTCCGACTGAAGGCTGGCTTGTGTGGCTGAAAGAGGGAACGTGACGGCGAGGGTGCCCTTCGCCCTCAGCGCTGCCCACCACAACCTTGAGCGGCAGAGGCCCGAGTCGACCTGCTGATTCAAAGCGCAGAGGAACATTTGAGTAGGGAAGAGTATCTAGAAGCTGCAAGAATCCAACGAGGGGAAAATCTGCTCTTCTGGGTCCTGAAAAACAGCGAAGACTGATGCCCGGTCATAGACTTCCCCAAATAACCGAGACCGTTTTTTCATGTGGCACGGAAGCCCCAGGAGAGTAGGAGCCACAGCTGGCTGGCAACATCAAACCGAGTAGCAAAACAAAAGAGGAACTGTTTGGCACACTCAGGAATCCCAGCGAGGATGGGAACGGGAGGGAAGGAAGAGGAAGAAAACACCGCCTCTTGCCCGCGGCTCGGTGGACGACGAAACAGCCTCCCCGTTGCACGCAGAGAGGTCCTCACGTGATAAAATGAGCGTTGGCTGTCGTGGTGCTCCACGGCGCTGCTAACCCTGCTGTCAAATCGGATCTGGAGGAGGTTCCACTGCGGCTGCGGCTTTGCTTCCAACTTACGAGGGTGGGTGGCATCTGGACAGTGACTGATCACGTGGGAAGGGGTTTCTTCCCCCTCCTTTTCAGAAGAATTTCAATTTTATTCCCCTTCTTCCCACATCGGCTCACCACCAAAGTCCAACCAGGGAGCTGAGAGGTGAAGGAAACAGATGGGGGCTCCTGCGTTGAAGGGCCCGTGGACAGGCATTTGTCCACGATTAATTTCCCCTGATTTCAGAATAAATGGTGCCGCTGCCCAAAGGCTGGTGGAGTCTTGAGTCTGATCGAGATGCGTTATTAGTGTTGAAAGCTACTGTTGAATATTGTATGTCTTCTTCACCCTGTAAAAGGGAGGGAGGGAGGGAGGGAGGGAGACGATACCGAGAGATTAGAAAACAAGAAAACTCAGGGTAGGAAATCCAAAGGAAATCCACATGGAATTGGCCCTTTCCTGAATTATCTGCTCTCCCTGAAGGAAGAAACAGGAAACAGGGGCAGCGGCCACGGCGCAATGACCTGCGTCTTTGTGGACAGACACCCAAAAAGGCACGCGACGGTTAGTCCAGCATTTCTCAGGCACAGCAAACCTATTCTCGGCCTCAGCGTATACGTGTTCAGGGAGCACCACCGTTCATTTTAAAGTGTGCCCCCAAATTAATAATAATCTGTCAAGGCATGATTGAAATCCTTTCTCTTTTCATTCCTTTCGTGTCTTGCTCCACTTTTGTCTCGAGAGATTTCGGTTTTTCTTCGCGGGCCCCGCCGGTCTAGCCCTTGGGCGTGATCGCCCCGAACGTGTGTGCCTAACATGTGTGCCAATGAGGAGCGCAGCAGCAGAGCCGTGACAAGAAGGGGGCGACTCTGCTGCCTTGGAAGAGGCCCCGAAAAGTGGCCCTCGAAGTCATCGGCCTCATCTCCTAAAAGGCCTTTTCAGCACCTTTGGAAATCCTCTAATTACTGACCAGGATTTTCACCCCTCTCCCTGTTTGCCTGAAAACTCTTCTTGCACCTCAGTGGCACAGAACTGACTGCTATACAAATGTTCAACTTACCCACACTTACCCAGAAGTAGCAAAGGGGCAGTCTGATTGTCCGAACTGGCACTGTACTTTACTCACCTTGGGCATAACCGCCCAGACTCCTGAATCTTTAGAACCCATTAGGGTTACGATGACCCAGGGAATAATTTACATCGGTGACAGAATAACAATTTTGACAATAATAAATTATTGAAAATAACAGTGTGACAATAGGATGCAGCTTGGGAGCAACTTGGTCCACAGAATACAGCAAGTTGTTATTTGGAGGGGTTTTTTTTGAGTGTTTAAATAACCTGGAAACATGTACAAGGAATCCTGGATTTATGACCACAATTGGGACTGTAATTTCCTTCGTAAGTCGTTGCAGTCATAAGCCAAGTCGGACCAGATTTTGTGACGATTTTCACGGCAGTTGTTAAGCAAATCACCGTGGTCGTTAAGCGAATCATGCGGTCATTAAGCCAGTTCAAATTCGCACAATCGCAGGACACGGCAACCAGTCGTAAAGCACAGCTGGTTGCCAAGCGCTGAATTACGATCATGTGGCTGTGCGGAGTGAATGGTCCTAAGTGTGAGGACAAGCTGTAAGTCACTTTTTCCGCAGCCGTCACAACTGTGAGCCGTCATGAAATGGGAACGGTCATAAGTCAAGGACCACCTGTATTAACTACTTGCCAAGGTCTGCGGAACAAACTGTTAGGAGAGAAAAGCGGGGTGAATGAAACAGCGAGCCAGTTTCAAACAGGCTGAAAATGGACTCTCAAGTTATGTCAGCATTTCCAGCCTTCTGACCTGACCTGGTTTCCCTTTTTGGAACCCGGATATGTTAGAAATGATCAGCGCTCCGTTCTTACCGGTTTGGACTTGGTGTCAGTGGCCTGGTCTGAAATGACAGAGACAGACAGGACAGAGAGAAAGAATCAGGGAAGTGGAGCAAACGAAGCCGCATCCATGCCCCCGAGAGCCATGCGCAGGGCATGGAAAAGCCCACACGGAGCTTGCAAACAAACCGGTGAGACTTGCGGAGTCCCTCTTGAGGAGCTGGCCTGGCAGGACACGGAGCAAGCCCCGAGTTCCTCCTCTCCTCTCCTCTCCGCTCCACGCTTTTATCCCCGACTCAGTTTTTAAACTTTTTCCAGATTTTTAGCTCCCATTCAAGCCCAGGGAAGGAGGAACAGCCAGAAATGCCACAGTTCCCCCACCTCGGTGGAGTTCTTGGTGCTTTCCAAGCCTGGCTGGTTGTGTGCAAAGCTGGGTCGTGTTTCAGCCCCATCAGTCTCAGAGAGCATCAAGAACGCCACGGTTCAACGCAGAGCTGCAGACGTTCCCTCCGTGTGCAACTCTTAAAGGACTTCAGGAACGTCGAGGTGCCAGTCCGACGTAGGGGGACGGGGGTTTCTAGGACAGGCTCCTCCTCACATCTCTTTCTCCCGTGGTTCCACCCACCCACCTTCCCCTTCTACCTGGATTATGCTCCGGAGCGTCCAGGTCATTGCACGTGGCGCGTGCATGTGACGGAGGTCCAAAAGAGATGCGTTCCCCAAAGAGGCCGCCCTGCCCAATCTCACCGTCCCCGATGCGCGGTGGGTTTCCCCACCACCCGTGAAATCTGCCCTGTAGTACAGCAGCAGACACCCCAGAAGATGATGCAGGCTTTTTGGGGACTGGGTGAAGAGGGGAACCGAGTTGACCCCCACCCAAAGCAGTCGTTTCTTTTTCTTCTGGGAACTGAGACACCAGGAGCGAGGCCGGGGGAGGACGCCCCAGACGAACGGTGCCCCTGGGGACGGGGGCCCGGGCAACCCCGAAAAAGTCCTCCCCGTACCCGGGGACCACGCAGGGTTTCCCCAGGATGCCTCTGGGCTGCAGAGGAAGAACCCTGCTCCCCTTCACTCTGGCTTTAAAGCCGTGTTTCTCAACCATGGCTCGTGTAATGGACTTCGACTCCCAGATTCCCCAGCCAGCACGACTGGGAGTCGGAGTCCGCACCTCTTCAGACAGCAACGGCAGAGAAACACCGCTCTGTAAAATCTCCTCCACCTTTTCTCCAGGGGCTTTAGAGGGACGCCTCTAAATCAAGGGGCAACGTGCTGGGGAGGGCATCACACACACAGGCACGCATCGTCGCACAAGCCCTGGCTCAGCCCAGAAGTCTGGTACTTACTGTGGCCGGGCGCCGAGGGTATGTTTCCATTGGAGGCGGGCTGTTCCGTCCCCCTAGACAAACAGCATGATTGATCATGTTTATGTTTAGGCAAACAGCATGACCCCAAACGAAGCAGGGATCTGTTTCCCAACCAAGGCAGCAAGTTATTTTGGGTCCTGCGCTACCAACCATGCTTCGAAATCCAACTCTAGTTTTCCTTCCCTCCTGGTTACCCAACCAGAGACGCCACCCCAAGGTTTCTAATACATGCCTGCGGAGGAAATTACTCTGCGTGATCCAAAACAATGGCATTTGTACTGGGAGGGGTCAAAAAAGTCAGGATGGTAGAAGCTGGTTCGAGACGCAAGGCGCACCGGTTTGGTACGCATGCCTGACCTTGCCTCTGCCATCTTGCCAACTTAATGTTTCCCTGCAGATGCTGCTGCCAGGACAATTTAGGCATATAGTTTAAGACCAGGCTCACAATCACAGCTGAACCAGCTGATACGCTTACAGCTAATCCTCGACTTACAACCACAATCAGGGCCAGAAAATTCATTGTTAAATGGTGTGGTCATTAAGCGAGGCATCATGTGACCACACCCGATTCTTACAAGCTTTTTCGCTGCTGTTGTTCAACGAGACGTCATGTAATCGTGATTTGCGACCTTCCCTGCTGGTTTTCCCATTGACTTTGCTGGAAAGGTTTCAAAGTGCAATCACATGACCCCAGGACACTGCGACTGTCGTAAATGCGAATTGGTTGCCATTCATGTGACCACAGGGATGCTGTGACAGCCGTAAGTCACTTTTTTGAGCGCCATCGTAACTTCAAACAGTCATTAAATGAACAGCCATAAGTCGAGGACTAACTGTATCGTGAGCAGTAATTTACCAGGGAAGGCCAGTCTTTCAGAGGAGTTTCTCCAACTTTGCTTTGAAACTTTAAACCTCAACGCATACTCAGCAGCCTGTTCCAAATTGGGACTTTAAAGAACTTTAGGGCAATGTTTCCCAACCTTGCCAACATTAAGAGGGGTGGACTTCGACTCCCAGAATTCCCCAGCCAGCATTCTGGGAGTCAAGGCCCACCCCTTACAAGGTTGGGAAACAACGCATTAGGGCAAGCAAAAAGAAGATTTTTCACTTGTTGAGCGCATGGAAGATACAATTACAGGCAGGGTTATCGGATGGGATGAGATTTAAGCCTTAGATACGTTGGATGGCCATATTGGCTGGAAATTCGAGACCCACCTTGGTGCCCTCCAGATGTGCTGTGACTACAACTCCCAGAATTCCCAGCTCTCACAGCCAGCCCTTGCATATCTGCCTGGCAGATGACAGGTATGAGTAGGTTCTTTGGTCCCTGTTTCCCTGCTAACACCCCAAATTGTCATTTTGGCACCCTCTGTTATTTCAGCCCTAATCTGACCTTAAACACCTTCTTCTTCCTTAGGATCTTCTCAACCACAAAGATTGTAAAAAGATGACCGATAAACTACCACGCAAACTCCCCATATCCCCAGCCAGCCCATCTCTCGGCTCATCCATGGGGATTATAGTTCCACGTACCTGGAAGGCATCAGAGAGTGAAAGGCTGGAGTGTCCAATTGATCTTAGTTTGCTCTTCTGCCCGTTTTCTGCCAGTCTATTAGAGTTATTAAATTCAGTCATGGGCACAAGATCTACAGTGATGCTCAGATGTTGACACCTGTTTTGCTCTGTTCCTCAGCTGAGCATCCTTGATCCCATTTGGAATCTAGTAAACCTTGTTAGACTTGGTGCGCCTGCCGTTGCCCCTTAGCGCTTCCAAAAGATGGACAAGGCAAGACGCTGACCCAAGGTGTAGAGATTGGGAAGAATACAACCATTGGTGAGAAGTGCCAGCCGGTCCCTGAGAGTGCGAGTCCACAGTCAAGTGAAACTAGATGGTACCCAGAGCAGGAAGGACCTGGAGAAAATGGTGCACCCAACTGGGAAGGCTGATTCGGTGGGAAACTTACCAACAGGAAGCCTTGGTCCATAGGAAGTACACCACACCCATGCAAAGCGCTACTCCAGCCACAGAACTGATAGCGATCCCAGCAATGGATCCCGGAGACAGAGAGGAACTCCGTATGGAACTCTCTCCTGTCAAGAAGACATGCACAGGTTGGACAACATGCAGCCATGGAGCTCTTGATTTTGTGGAGTAAGTCAGTTTGGGGGTGGGAAGGGCGGCTTTCAATGAAAGCCCTACTCTGTCCCTGGTATCTTCTGAGCATGAAGCCAAGATGGGAATTTAAATGGAGCTGTAGCTCTGACTCCTTGAAGAGCCATCTGAGGACTCTCTAGGTTTCCCAACCTTAGCCATTACCAGGCACATGGACTTCAACTGCCAGCATGCTTATCAGTGGCCATGCTGCCAGTGGAATTCTGGGAGCTGAAGTCCACACACCCAGAAATGGCCAAGATTAGGAAACACTGCTGTAGTCAGGGAAAGATTAATACCAAAAACTTGGGGTGATGACATAACCCCATACTCCAAAAACAGCTTGCAACCTCTTCTTTCCACACCTCATTTAGCTTCTGAACATTGGCACCCTAGGAGAAGTTGTAACACCGCAGGAGGTAACGTGAGAATGATAGCTTTTGCCATACACACAAAAAATCCAATGAACGTTTAAGGGAAGGAGAAAAAGGAGAAGGGATATAATGTCTACCTTATATAAAAGTTGGGTTTATTTTCATTCTAGACTAACAATATCTCCTCATTGCTCGCACTAAAACAACACAATGAGGGTTTCCATAGCATATGTGAAAAAGCGTTTAAAATCGACATCCTACTAAGACTCTCATTCCTGTCACCTTTAACTGGGCAAAATGGTGCATCACAGGGCAAAACTTTTTGAACCAAGCTATCTCAAATGAGCTAACTTACAGAACGCATCCAAAATCCGGGACCCATGACTCCCGTGGAATTGAATTCTGGCAAATTTTATAAAACATTTTATGATGTAAAAAAACGATCACACCCAAAAAATCATGACCTGATACAAAATCCTAAAACATTTTCTGGGCTGACATCTGACTGCTCTAGACAATTCAGCGTGAGCTTATTTTGAAGGCAAACACATCCCTGAATGCATCCCAACTTTTCCAATGAAGGCCGTGCATCAGAAGTCCTGTCGTTGTTGAAAACATTGAGGAATCTGGTAAGGAAACATATCCGAAAGGATGAATCAGCGGATCCTGGTTTGTTTAGTCTCCCTTAACAATATCCCCGCAACGGCAGTCCTGTGAGGTAGGTTTGACTGAGAGAGAGACGGGCCCAAAGCCACCCAGCAAGTGTCCATGCTCAGGGTGGACTTAAAACTGGGTTCTTGTCTTAACTCCACCACCACTAACGCCACCATTCAGGCTCCTGATGGCAGATTTCGACAGAGCCCAGCAAAAACGAGCAACTTACAACCTGAGAACCTCAAGCGTGCAATATATCAGAGGTGTGATGTGCGGAACCTTGGACCACCTTACCCCAAAAGACACCTTTCCAACACTTTCTCAACCGATGTCCTCCAGATAAATACACCACACAGCCTCCTATGCGCGCGGCAATCCAAAACACGACTAACACACAGCACAAAGGCTCTCTTGGGGAGGGAGCTGCCCCAATATTTTTTTTTCAGCCTTGATCAGCAAAGATAAGTGTCTCGATTGGGACTCTGGCACGCAGAGATTTAGCAGTTTTTTTCAGGTTGCAGCATTTGTTTGCGGTGATGAGTAGCTCTGCAAATCAGCCGACGAAAAAACTAGTCCACCATTTAATTTACTTAGCTTTTCTTGTCTGTTCTTCTTTTCTGTCACTAGCCTGCTGCGGTTGGCAAAAAGAAGTGGAAAATGCTTAGCTCTCCCACTGTTTTGTTCCATTACTGCACTGGGAATTTCTAGCAATTAATTTTTCCTTTCAGGGCACTGAGTATCTTTTCTTAAATAAATGCAGTTCCTTGTTCACAGCCCCAAGCGAAGGTTTGAATGGCAAAATGCACATTTCTCAACAAAGTGAAGTATAAGGAACAAAAATAATACTCCAGTAATATTACAATAAAGACAGTACTTAGATTACAAGTGGAGTCTGATAGCACCTTTTCTGATTCATGCATATTGTATAAAATATATAATTTTATAAGGCTTTCTAGCTTTTACTGTACTGAAAATAGTTAAATGGAAATGGTGCTACCCAATTCTTTCAGATTTTTAATCACCATAGACGATCCCGGGTCTCTTCTTACAATACGTACATTGGAGCAATTAAAATAGGCTGAACATAAGAGAGGAAAAACATTAAAGAGAAAAAAAATAAAAGATAAAATCCACATGAAAGCAATATAAAATTAGTTCAGTCCTTAAACTTCTTTAATCTAATCCACTGTTTTTCAGCCTTGGCAATGTTAAGATATGTATGAAATCCACAAATCTTAAAAGTTTACCAGATTTCTGGCTGGGGAATTCTGGGAGTTGAAGTCCATACATCTCAACATTGCCAAGGTTGAGAAATCCTAATCTAGACCTATCGATGTATGGCTCCATTTTCCATGTGGCTCCATTTTCAGACCATAAACTCCTTTCAACCTTAACCAAGAGCACATCGTTTGAATCCGTTCCATAGGATCAGGAGAATAAATGCATTTCCGTCTCTGTTAATGGATTCTCTGTGCCTCTGCACCAAGGGGTCTTTGCCCCTACTTGCCCCCAGTTCACCATACCGTAATCTGCAAAGACAGAGGATAAAAACCTGGATTCCCACACTTCCCCTTGGCATCATCAGGCCATTCTTCCCACGGTCACCTCTCGCCCCAAATAATCTGTCCCAAGAAGAACTAGGCTGCTTCAAAAACTGGAGGAACGAAAAAGAAGGTTGGAAGGATGGTCCATCCCGAGGAATCAGGTTCTCACCTCTCAACTTCACATAGACCGAGACTGAAGTAGTATGGTGGGTGAAGGAATTTCTAGCCTGGCACGTGTAATTCCCTTCATCTTCCCAGGCCTTCAAGTGAACATTTAGAGTGTCCTCTGTCCCATTCTTGGCCGTGCTATTGAAGAACCACTCAAACTCCGCCGGGGGCATGGAGTCCGCAGAACAAAGCAGAACCAATCCGGAACCCAACGATTGTATTATGGTTCCCGAGTGGTTCAGCTGAGCAGCCGTGGGCCCGTCTAGAAAGGAAAGGAGGTAGAATCAGGACGGAGGGGTGGAGGAAAGCGAGGCCAGCCGGTGAGCAAAGGGAAAGTGTCCCACCCCACAAACCAGCAAGATATTAGGGCACCCTGGGGGTGGGGAACAGGGCTTAGCGTGGACCAGGATTCATCGGGGCAGAACTGCAAGCATGACTTTGGGTGGCGGGGCTCCATCCCAGGACCTGAGAAGGTGGCCTTGAGTCCCTGCAGAGGTCCTCCCCTCCTTGCAAGGTCTTCTTCAGCTATCTTTCTTCCAAGAGGGTTTGGAGGAGAGCCTCACGGCCTCTCGGCAACGGAGTCCCCGCATTGTGCAGACGGGAAGGAGAACCCTGGTGGCCACATCTGCACGGGGAAGCAGGAGGAAAGGCCCTGTCAAAGGGGGGTTTACTTACATGCCAGCGCAATTGTTCTGGGGTTGCTTGTGGCAGTGCCGAAAAAGTTCTGGGCCATACAAGTATAGCTCCCTGCATCTTCTTGCGAGAACTTAGGCAGAGTGAGGGTTCGGTTTTGATTAGTCAGCTGTGCCTTAACTTGCAAGGGGCTACCGTCCTTGAACCAGGAGACGGTGACTCTGGAGCTACTGGAGGTGTTACAGTGCAGTGTGACGGGTGTGTTCTCAACCACAAGAGACGCTGAAGACCACAAGTCTGGCTCTGAGAGATTTTCTGCACACAAAACACAACAAGGGTCATCCCTCTCGGTACTTACGGCCCCCGACACTTGACTATCCAGCAGGCCACCATGTAGGCTTGCCAGGGTGGGGAGCTTTTGAGAGCCTCTGCTCTGTGTGGAGGAAACGTGAGAAGATTCAGGTGCCTCAAAAGGTGGGTGCATGATCGTGTCCCCCCGCCCCTTCGAGCCAGTCCTGGCTGGCACCCCACGTCAGGGAGGCAGTGAGCACCAACAAGCGCCTGCTAAGACATCTCTTCAAGAATCCTAGACGCCGGTCCCCTTTTAAGGGAGCTCGCAAGCCATGCTCAGATCAAGTGACGGATTCATGCTGCATGCTTTGAAACAAACGATTAGGCAGAATTATTAGCACGAGCTTTCAGGCTGTTACGAGAAAATGGCGTTTTAGTGGCTTCTTTCCTTTCCTTCTCTTCCGTTTGTCAGCATTCTCTTTTGCATCTGCACAGGGCTTCTTCTTCTTGATCAGGACCCAAGGATGCTGGTCGTCAAGGATCGAAGAAGGGTGCTGGCCGTTTTCTGTCTTTTTACTTTGAAGTGAAACAGGACCCGGAGGAGTGGAGGGCAGAAAAAAGCGGGCTTCCTTCTTATCGTGTCCGCTTCTGCACTCGCCGTTCTCGTGGCTCCAGCCTTCCGAGAGGAGATAAAATGTGCAGCAGCCTTCTCAGCATCTGCTTCGTTGGACGTGAGCAAGTGAGGGCACAAGGATCCAGAGGGCAAAATTGGGGCAAGGGGTGGCTGGCAGCCTCCGCTGCAAAGTGGAGGGCCACTGGAAGCGCTCTCACAAAAGGGCTGCTGACGTGGGGAGGGTGGTTGCGAGACTCCCATCATAAATCAGAGAGGAAAGGGGTGATGCTGCTTCCTATCTTGGAGAAAACCCCAATTTAACTTTCGGTTTTCTTTCTCGGTATTCATCTAGAGGAGGAGTATGCAACCTTGGCCACTTTACGATGGGTGGACTTCAGCTCCCAGAATTCCTGGGAATTCATAGCTGGCTGAAGAATTCTGGGAGCTAAAGTCCTGGGCAGCAGGACAGCAGCACAGCCCTGCTCTTGAGAAAATCCTGGGCTGTAGCCCAAAAGCCATGCAAGCCTCTACAGGCCATCCTTGATCGATGACACAACTGGGACCAGGATTTCCACTGCTCAGCAAGGCAGTTGTTAAGTGAGTTCACACCTGATTTTATGACTTTTTTTTGCCACAGTTGAGCAAATCATTGTAGTTGCTACATAGCAATGAAGCAAATCTGGCTTCCCCCATTGATTTTGCATCTCAGGAGCCAGCTGGGAAGGTCGCAAACGGCGATCCCGTGACCCCGGGGCATTGCAACCATTGTCAATACATGCTGGTTGCCAAGTGCCCGGATTTTTGTTTATGCGACCTGTGAGGATGCCACAAGGGTCAGGAGGCGCTTTTTTCGGTGTCGCCGTTAACTCTGACTGGTCACAAAACAAATGGTTTTAAGTTGAGGACTACGTGCGTCATATCTGGGGTGTGATGGGCTTTTGCTGAGACCTGTTGGCTGTGAGCTTTGCATTTAAATTATGCGGCATACTGGTGTGCTCCCCGATGCTCATACTCTGACCTCTCCTGTCCCTTTTCTTGCTGAGCTTTTAGGTTCCGCATTTTATAGAGCATTTTAAAAGCCGAGATTCAAAAAGCTGTTAAAAAATTCACTGCATCCGCTTTACCCATCCCCTGCTTTCTGACTTTTGCGGAGTGTTTCATTTGTTTCGAGCCACGATCCAAAAACTATTTCGCTACTGGGAGAAGACGATGGAAGACATAATTCATGAACAGCGAGCTCTTGTTTTCTTGCAAAGCTGAACAGATTCAAAACAGTGGTCAAAGAAAGAAAGACTGAGACAGAAAAGCAGCAGTTAGAGCGAGGAGCAATTCGAGATGCTGGTAAGAAAACGAATCCCCCGCTTTCGAGAATTTCCCCGACGGAAGACGTGGACAATGGAAGTATTTTCTCAAACAGCAACGATGCTTTTAGTGCTGAAATCAAGCACCGCGCCTCATTTCCGCCCCTTAACAATTTATACTAAGGATTGGCATCCGAGTGGTTTCCAAAAGCTGAAGACGAGCTACTTCCTATGATCAGTGCAGTATGCCGGGTTTGCCAAAGCGGACTGCTGCCAACATAATAGGACATCATACCAGCAGAAATTTTAAAAAAGGGTAGGGCAAAGAATGATTGGAATAGACTGCAGAAGCTCTGCAATTGTTAAACACAGTGGATGCCATCCAGACATGTCTGCAACAGCCAGAATGCTCCCAAAGTGGCTGCAGAAACCATCGTGCTGTGCCATATTTTAGCAACTGAATTTCATGGGCCCAATTGGGGGGGGACAAGAAAGCCAATAAAATAAAATAAGAAATAAATTGCAGTATTGGCTACAGATGCGTCCAACCTTGGCAACTTCAAGATATGTGGACTTCAACTCCCAGGGCTGGCTGAGGAATCCTGGGAATTGAAGTCCACACGTCTTAAAGTTGCCAAGGTCGGACGTGCCTGGGCTATTGTGGGTGTGTGAGTACGGGCTGAAATAATGACATTTGTGAAAATCAATGGCCCTGCAGCCATTTTAGGACATTGGGACGACATGGAGTGAAACACAGATTAAAGGGTGGAGCGATCAGCCTCCGAACAAAGAAACAGTTGGCAAATGCCAGGAAAGAAAATGATCCCCCAAACCCCTGGAGAAATCAACTTTTGCAGATCATCACTCTCCTCAATTTCTCCCCCTTGTTCTAATCTGCTGTTGAGCTTCTCTGCCAAGAGGCAATCTCACGATGGTGCAAAGTCCTAGAAGGAAGGTTGTAATGTCACCAGGGAGAACAGAAAGCACCAGCGCCGATCTGGTGGAAACCTGCCAAACGCTGGGGGGACACCAGAGCTGGATCCGTAGGACCATTTCGTCTGGGACAACACAAATCTACTTCGGCAGTTAGCCACAAGGGCCACTCGTGCAGGCGTTCACAGAGGCTATAACTACACCTTAGTTTATAATCAGGGCTCTGCAGGTGATCAACTTGAGGTCTCTCCTTTCAGGCAATCTGAATTCGCCACCAACCTCTCTTCCTCGCCTGTACAGTGTTGGGTTTCTGATCCAAGCCTTCCCTGTTCCTCTAATGTCTGTGTGGCTTCTTGCCGTTTATATTTTGCAAATGGACAGGCTGTAGCAACGTTATTTGATCTGCCATTCTGTTTCTCAACTTGGCACAAGGATTAGATGTTTTTAGGGTGGGCTCTGAAGGAAAACCAAACTTCTCAGATGCCTGGTTTCTACATGCCTAGCTATGTTTTCCTTCCCAAAGAACTCCCAGCCAGCAACAATTATCGGTGGGTAGGGCGGCATACACATTCGATACGCAAAAAAATCTTGCATTTGCCTTCTTATACAGGGTTGTTTTTGCAGCTCAGTTCTTGCAAATAGGTACAAGAGCTACAGATCCATGACTCCTACGCTATAAATGCTTTTATAGAAGAAGCCAGGATACATTGGTGTAAAACTGCCCAACGCGCGCTTCCGAAAGGACTATTCAATCCATGGCAAGAGGGTTCTGCTGGCAATCCCACAAAAAAAAAAGCAGTGCCAAAACTTTAGCTAAGCCTGTGAGAACCTATCACGACAAAAATAAAAGTACCTACCAAAGAGGGCTCAATCTGTGGGTCAAAACAGTCAAGATGGCACGCCACTGCAGCTGCCATGTTAACTTTTTAAATCGTCCTTGACGGACGTTTGCACAGCCTCTTAAAACAAAAGAGTGATTTTAATTTTTAGTTTCGATTTTAGGAAGCATCTTTCGTCTGGAGATGTTAAAAATTTTCCACTAAAAGCCTGCAATGCCATCAAAGAATTCTGATTCCAAAGTTTTGAGTGAAAGGAAAGGGCTGACCCTTGAAGCAGACATCACCTCCCCGGGAGTCAAAACTGTTCTGTCATCTCAACCCTACAGGAATTGATGCTGACCCACCGCAGAAATTGTATCCGTGCCCCAAAAGTTTAATATTCTCCTTTCAATTCCAGCTCTGTCGCAACCAATATCACGGTTATCAGGTACTGTCAATGCGTGCACAAGATTATCATAACTTAACCAAGAACTTTATGCCCTGATCAATCAATCATACATCCCCTAAATTCCCTCAAATGCACAGAACATCAAGCAACACTTTGAGGAATGTTTAGTTGTAATTCTTGTAGCCATTGCAATAATAAAGTTGCATATTGGTCATTAGTCTCTAACAATGATTAATATAAAGTTACTCTACTAATGCCTAGCTGCTGTTAACACAATCTTTTTACCTTAAGACTGTAATTTTGAAATGGATGAAAACAAAATAATATCCATGTCTTTTGGGAACAACATCTTACCTTTCTTTATTCATTCATCCCGGTATTTTCCAGAACTATTAGAAAAGGGACCATGAGAGACAAGCATCAACTGTCCACATTCTTCCAATTATTATAAACAAAGCATTCTAATGATGAACATCTCTAAGTGATGAGCAGATGCAAGTCCTAATGACTGCATTTCTAACGATGTGGTATTTGGTATCAATTGGAAAATCGCAATGATAAAATTAGTCATTTAAGAGAAACCAACAGTGTGGGAAGAGAGAGAAGGCACCGCGTGCTTGGTCTTCTAAACTCCAGTTCCCTCATTCTCATTTCAGGATGACCAAAAGGGTTAAAAACAGAAAAGAAACTTCTGTGTACACTGACAGTTTAGAATAAAGGAATGCAACAATATCGGAGACGTTTGGAGTGACAGGGCACAAGTCAAGTCCTCACTGATCAGTCCACCGTGCACATTTCGCAACTATCATTCTAAGGCCCCAAAGAAGGACAGGGAGAGGAAGAGGTGGTGAGCTCCAAACCTTTGAAGGGAACAGTAAGTAGTTGCATCAAGACTGGAATCCAGTTTCGGGACATAAGAGTACGTCTTGGGAAGAATAGTCATGAACAGAAACCATACAAGGGCAAAGCAACGAGATTTCATGAAAAAGAAAAGAGGCATTCCAACGATGACTTCCGAAGAGTCCGTTGAAGGCAAATGGTTTGAATCCAACCCAGTCATGGGGACAGAACCCCTGTCAAAATACCAAAAAGAGAGCCGTAGATGAAGGAGGAGGAGCTGTTAGACCGATGAGAGTACCCAAGAGTGTATAATAAGTCGAGCGGAAGGCGAAGAAAAGAAGTCGGGGACTAGACCTGGGCAATTCAGGAGGAGTCCCATGGAGACAGGGAACGAGGCAGGTGTATAACCTGCAGTGCGAACAAAGATACAGCTCCCGGGATGGGATGGTTGGTTTGATTCCCTTGAGCTTTCAAGCCCCAACGGGGGTCCATCCTCAGAAGAACAATAAAAGCCACACTCTCATGTAATGGAATACAAGCAGTTGATCACATATAATTACATTACAGTGTGGCTTTTATTGTTTTCCTTCTGAGGATGGACCCCCGTTGGGGCTTGAAAGCTCAAGGGAATCAAACCAACCATCCCATCCCGGTGTGACTGAGGTATATAAATTACCAGCATCAAAAATATCACTGCATTTAGCAGAACTTCATTATGGAGACCAGAAGTCCATGCAACCATGGAGATACTCACCCAGGACACAGACAGGCTGGACTTGAGAGTGGGAGAGTTTTGTCTCGCTGTTGTAGGCCTTACATGTGTAGGTCCCGTTGTCGACCAAAGTCAAATGAAAAATCTGGAGGGTCCCCCCTGGAGATGCAGAGCTCTTGAAGGACCATGTATAGTCTGCAGGTGGGTTGGAGTCAGCTTGGCAGGAGAGAGAGAGATTGGAGCCTTCTGCATAAAACTGCACATTGGGGCTGATTACGGGAGCATCAGGCCCATCTGGAGCAAATACAGGAGAGTTACAGGTTGGGGAAGGCCAGTGAACTTGTGGGAAGAGGGTGTTCAGATGCCAAGTAATGAGCTGGCATGACACACGCTTGTGCAACGTTGTTCTCTGCATTGGTGTGTAGGGAGGAGCTGCCTTTAGAAACTGAGATTGCCCTTTGAACCCAGGATCTGTTTTGGTGTGCGGCTCAAATACAGGTAGTCCTCGACTTACAACCAGAACTGGGACCAGAATTTCCATTGCTAAGCAAGGTGGCTGTTAAATGAATCGCGATGTTACAACCTTATTTTTTGCCAAGGTTTTAAGCAGTTAACACTGCAGTTGTTAGGTGAATCACACGGTTGTTAACCAAATCCGGCTTCCTCCACTGACTTTGCTTTTCAGAAACTGGTGGGGATGGTCGCAAATGACAATCACATGACCCTGGGATGCTGCAGCCATAGCTAATACATGCTGGTTGCCAAGCACCCGAATTTTGATCCCGTGACTGTGAGGATGCTGTGACCGCTGTATGCGTGAGTTGTAAATCACTTTTTTCAGTGCCATCGTAACTTCAAACGAATGGTTGTAAGTCGAGGACTTCCTGTACATCTTCCAATAGCCCTAGGGGGAGGTCTGATTATCCATTTAACTCAGTTTCATGCCTACTGAGAGCTCAGACACCAGTTCTTTTCAAACAAGAGGGAAGGAGGAAAAGCTCGAACCGGCCCTTCTTTCAGTTCATCTCTGGGGAAAGCTGGTTTCCAGAGTTTGAAATTCTCAGGGCGCCCAGCGACCAGGACTTGGGGTACGCTGGCCAGACAGAATAGGAAAGATAGTGCAGCTAAACGAACCACTAAGCCAAGTCGCTAGCGGGGGGCCCACTTCATGCTTTAGGTCGCGCTGGTTTCGGCAGCCTGATCTTACTTTCTCAAGCGAAACCAAACACAAAATGTTGAATTCTCTTTCGAGAATAATACACTCAGCTGGGGTATGAAAGAAGTTGAAAAGGGAAGTTGCATCTTAAATACACAAAAGGAGTATTTCTTTTTTTCTAACGTAACGATTTAGCCACCTCACATTTCAGGTGGCAGGAAGGAGCATTATGTAGGAAGTTGCAGGAGCTGTGTGCAAAAGCACACCACGTTATAAAGCACGGCTGGTCTACGTAAGGACTCAGAGTCGGCCAACTCTTGACTTTTACTTCAGGATTTTTAGAAAATGAAAGCAATTTTTTTGCCCAGACTGCTGGAGAGCCCTCTCCTGCCCATACAGATGGTGACCTCCAGAATACACCAGGCTGGCTCCGCTTCATGTCGATCTTTGAGCTTCAAGGAACATGGTCGGCTCAGGATTTATTTTTTTTTGGAGTTTCCTCCAAAGAAGAGGTGTCCTTCCCCATTCCACATGCAACTGGCAGATGACCCTTACTTTAACATTTGCACTGGATTAATGTTTAATGCTCCACAACATTATGTGCAGCCAGACTGGGTGATCATCTCGGCCTGCTTCGTCAGGTTATTATAGTTTGCAGTGATGCAATTTCTCACACTGACTCACCTGCTGGATTCAGCCCCAAATCATAGTTTATCTTGCTAAGATGACCTATCTGTCCAGTTCCCCGAGTGATTTTGAGAGTAGTGATGGTTGGGTGTGTTGCGAGGTGGAACGCTGGTGGTGCAGCTCCAGAGGAAAAGTGACCAGGACTAGTAAAAGTACTCAGAAGAAAGGATGCCTTGCTCTGCTCATACGTCCCTCCCTTGAGAAGTGACACAGGTAGTCCTTGATTTATTACCGCAATTGGGACTGGAAATCTGGTTGCTGAGCAAGGTGGGGGTGAAATGAGTCATGCCCAATTTTATGACATTTTATCCCTATTGTTAAGGAAATCAATGCAGCTGTTAAGTGAATCATGCGGTCGTGAAGCAAATCTGGCTTCCCATTGACTTAGCTTGTGGGAAGCCAGCTGGGAAGGTGGCAAATGGCAATTGCGTGAACCCAGGGTGCTGCAACCGTCATAAATACAGGCCAGTTGCCAAGTGACCGAATCCTGATCAACTGACCATAGGGTTCCTACAACGATTCTAAATGTGAGGATCAGTCTTTGAGTGCCGCTGTAACTTTGAGTGGTCACTAAACGAATGGTTGTAAGTCGAGGACTACCTGTACACGCTTGCTGGGAAGCGAGTTGCCCAGATCCCCAAATCTCAATAATCCCTCCATGATAAAACCGGACTTACAGAAGACATTCAGAGAGGAGTTGGCGCAGTTGCTAGAAAAGCTGTTACTCCCACAGCAAGTGTAGCAGTCCGAATCGTGACGGCTTGTTGGACTCAAGCTAAGATTTTGGCCATTGCTGCTGAAAGAAATGTGCCCTCCAGCCTCCAGTTTCTGGTTCCCCTTAAGCCAATAATAGGAAACATTGAAGCCCGAGGCTATGCAATTGAGGTACGTGATGCTATTCTCGACAGCCTTGCCAGGGTCACTGATGAAGACATGACTGATAGCCTCTGTAGAGAGAGAAGAAAAGGGGAAGCAGGGAAGTCATTGTTATTTGAGACAAACATCTGACGTTACTGGGCCTCTTCCTTGTGGCCAACTGACCCAGGACTTCAAGATCTAATCTCCAACTTCCACTCGGAAGGGCCCGTGCGGTCCAATCGCTTGCTGAGAGATGAGCCTTTATGCATTTAGGATATGCCGGTCAATCCGGTGTTGCGGCCATGAGGTGTGATGCGATGGTTACAGAATGAAAAGGACGGAGAACCTTGATCTAAACCGATGGTCTTCTCCTGGACTGCAAGGCTTTCTCAAGGGACGTCAAATGATCCACGGAGGAGGATTGCTAAAAGGGGAATTTGGGGGAAGAAGGAGCCGAAACGGAACTGAGCTGAACAGAAAAGCCAGACAAAAAAGGGTTTATGTCTTCAGGTACAAGCTACCTGTTACTTCACCGCACAGCAGTAGCGGGGTTTCTGAACCACTTCTGAGACAATCATCAACCGTGAAGGAGGAAACTGGTGGAGGTCAGCCTCAAATGAGGCAGATAAATGCGGAAGAAAAGAATATCTGGCACCCTTAGGTGGACTTGCAATCTTAGCCAGGAATTGGCTATTGGGAAACATTCAGTGCCATAAATGAAACAGGGTTAAAGAGTGCACAAAAAAGAAGCAAAACTAAAAAATAAAATTGCACAACTGATTTTAGCTCACCAGGTTCTCACTTTGAGAGGGAAGAAAGTGTAGTGTCATTGGAGGGACCATAAATGAGAAGTTTATGTTATTATGACGACATGGCGAAGGGACAGCGCATGGGACATCCTTTGAAGTGGAATGAACTTTCGTTCTCAAATGGACCAGACAGAATCTAATCTACCAAAGATCATAGACAGAGAGAAAGAAAGAAATCACAATAGAGAGGAACGGTCTATTCGGGGAGTCATGGTGAAGCACCGGGCTGGCCGTACCATGGCAAGAAAACTCAAAACGAAAGTGCAGTTACGTCCAAAACGATATCCATGCAGAGATCTGAAAAGAACGTTTCGAGATTGCAAGAACTGAGGACAGAGTCACAACAAAAAGAGAAATCACCAACAGCAAGTCCTCCAGTAGATATGAGTTAGCTTGGGCATCCAAGCTACTCACCCAGAATGCTGATCTCCAGCGTGGTGCGGTTGGAAAGTCCATTTTCATCATTGGTAACTTTACAAGTATAGTTTCCAGCACCGTTCCGAGAAAGACGCTGGACCAGGTGAGAATTGTTCTGATGTTCCAGGAGTTTCCCATTGAGATACCAAGAAAACTTTGCAGGTGGATTAGAGATGGCAGAGCAGGAGAGGTTGAGGGTGGAATGCTCATTATAAGCCTGCTGCAGGGGGCTGATTATGGGGTGTTCAGGCCCGTCTGGAGCAAACATAGGAAAGTCACATGTTGGAAAGGATCACTTAGGAAACTATCGGTGTTACTAGGGCATTATCTCTGAAAATACAACCCCACATTTTTGGTGTAACCATATGCTGGCTGTCTAGAGAAAAATCCCAGGAAGAGGAAGACCAGGAAATGCACAATTATGGGATGTCTGAATAACAGTAATCTCTAGAAACATTAATTGGCTTCAGTTTTCTGGTCTTCATTTATTGGTAAGGTGTCAATTTCATGCTCAAATAAAGAGGATGGCTCCTATGGCTGAGCTTTTCCTTTAGCATTCATTTGAGGAGCAAAAAGCTGGTTAGAAGTCTGTAGCTCTACCATGACCTTCTTCCAACAAGGCTACTGGTCAAGGAGAGTCGCACACAAAAAAGTGGCTTGCATTACTACAACTGCTATTGTGATTAGCCAGACTTGGCATGAATATCTGATTGATGGAAAGCACTTTATGCCTGTAATCACTTACAGGACTGGATTCTGAATGGTTGCCACATTCAGAAACAAGAAACACAAAGTAGAAGGGCCAAAGTCTCATCCCTCAGTGGGATGCAGTTTAACTCCAAACCACCATTCCAAGAATAAGAGGAAGAGAACAGAACAGATCACATGGCTAAGATAGCAGATTTATTTTGGGCTGGTTCTCCTTTCTAAAGCCAGCTGTCCTAAGTTTGGCATGGGAGGAGAGAGTGTCAAAGGCCATTTATCTTCAATCGAAGATCTATTAAAAGGGGCCAACTGGCTGGGTGGGAAAAGAGACCTCACTGTCTCCAGCCTAAACTTACAGAAGATTTCAAGCCAGTGAGGTTCACTGCTGTTGGAAGAGAATCTATTTTTCCCATGGCAGGTATAGCTGGTTGCGTCACTCCGAGAAGCTGAAAGGAGCGTGAGGGTCTGGCTGTTGTTCTCCAGAAGGGCCTTCCTTCCTGCTTCAAATGGTTGGCCTCCCTTCAACCAGGAGTAGGTTACATTGATACCCAAAGAGGAACACCGAAAAGTGACAAGGTGGCTTTCTATAACATGAGAAGGACCGGTGATGGTGACTTTACGGACGGCACCTGTGAGGATAGAAAAGTTGCAAAGAGGGTCCAAGTTGCTGCAGAAGCAAATCATCCACCCCCACCACCGATTTTAAACAGATTACAAAGTCCAAGAAAAGAACCAAACACCCATTAGAAATAGATGCCAACAATCACAGAGATAATCAGTTGGGAGCATGACAGAAAAAGCACCTTGGAGGACTACAGTGTTTAACCCCTGCAGGTGAAGACCAGAGACAGAGAGAAATACAAGCATTAAAAATAGGAATAAAACAGTCAACTATCCAAGCCATTGCCGTAGAATCCACTTTGAAAAGACAGACAGATCTTCACTTGCATGAAGCCACATGAAAAGAATGCTAATACTATGGAGTGAAGTGGAAACCACTTTGGGAAGACAACAGATCCCAGCAAACAATAACACATTTGCATGTAAGAAATACTGAAAACCGCTTTGTCGAAATGACTTTTTTCTTTTTTTCCACTTTTCGACGTCCCAGATCGATCAAATGCAAATTTTAGAACAGAGAGAAACAAACCTGAAACCATGAACTATCAAAAGAAGGACTGACCAAGTTCCGCAAACCACAGTGAAGGCGAGGAACTTGGCAACCTTTCCAGCCATTGCCTGGATTAGCAATCAGTATTGATGGAAGACGTAGGCATTGTATGATTTGTCGTTAAAAGAATACAACCTTGTAATTGCTATTACATAGTCCTATACAATCCTCCTCCCTCTTTTCCTCCATGATTGTTAGGGTGTCTGCAATCAAGATGTTGGCCTCAATCATTTGATCAAAGTCCTACTTGGTTTTTATATGCATCATTGATGAGACTTTGACTGCATGGTCATGACCACTATCTTACTTTTTCTGATGTCCCTGATTAGAGCCTGATGGGAACCAAATGTTTTATACATTTATTTCTTTTGCACGTCTTTCAAAATTCTTCTGTTTCAGAAGAAGCCAACTCCGGCTTTTTTTATAGTTTCAGGTCAAAGTGCTCCTCTCTATATTTAATACGCACCCAGCAGATATTAAATGAACTGGGGTAAATATTAGTTAAACTGCCTAAATTGCAAGACGTTATTTTTTTAACCATTCTGATATTCCAACAGAAAGAAGCGTTACGAAAAACAAATGCTGATTAGCACGGAAGTGAACTGAAATGAAAATTGAATCCCGCAAGAGCAGACACATCCAAAAGGAAAAAGGAACTTGGAAAATAAAATTTATCACAAAGACAACTGAGCACTGAGTCAAAGTGTATCAGAGCACTATGTTGCAGATGACAGGTGAATATATGGAGATCCAAATAGCAGAAGTGAAAACAAGCAAACCAGTGAATACATTACAAAAATATGGAAAACATCACATTGTTAGGAGGGAGGGAGAAGAAACCAGCCACTATCGGGCTACATTAAGATTATTCACCAACCACCTCAATCATGGGCTTAATGTAGAAGGAGAGATGGCAGAGGCAGGGGGTAGAGTCAAAATAGGCATTAGTCTGGAATCTCTATGTACTCACAAACACACAAAGTTCAACCCTCCTTGATTGCTGCTGAACTTTATCTAACACCCACAGCTGCTGGATTGTTAGTTGAGTAGATTCTTATAAGCAATAAATCAGTTAATTTGTACTTTGATGCCTGGATCTGGTCTTTGCGCCTGTTATTATCAAGTAAATCAGACTGTTTTACGATAACACACGGAACAAGCAATTCAGATCTAAAGTTATATTCCATTCCACCAACAAACTAAAGATACATCATTTTAGGAAAGGCATCTGCTATGAAAAAGAGTTTAGTATCAGAATCCTTGTTGTAAATGGTTGCTTGTGGTTTGATTATAGGTAAACTGGGTTTGCTACTCACGAATAAAAGTAAAAATCTGTACCCCAGGGACAAGTATTGGCAACAAAAGGATCGACCACTGGGAAGAAAGAAAGCAATGCTTGTTTTTGGCTTGCTCTTAGAAATCGAATGCCTCCGACAATGGCCTTAAGCAGTAGTCTGAAAGCGAAGGAAAATAAATCATCACTTCCCAGTGGTCTAGTCCTCTCTTTCACTGCCAATGTTGTTATTCAATATGTTAAGCTAGGATGTTGAGAATCCTGCTAAAGATAACCATGATATGCCACTGTCTCTTCCACCTTGTTTTATTTCACTGGAATAAAGACAGAATCAGAAACCCAGGAGAATCTTGAGGAATGGGCCTCTGGAGTTTTGCATTCTAAAGAAAAGCGATGAGATGGCTTAATCTCTGTGAAAAGAAAATCATCTTCTTAGTCAAACATTCCAAGAACTGTGCATGCCACATTTACGGGAATGACAAGTATAGTACATCTCCAGTAATTTCTTTGTCTCTGTGGGGACCAATACAGTGTAAGACTGCTAGGTGTGTAGCCTTCTCTCTCAATTTTTGTACAGCTCCCATAGGTGTGATAATGTCTGAAATTGCATTCATGGAAGCTTTTTTATCTGGCACTGACAACCTTCCCTTGCTTGTTACGGAAAAGCCGCATGGCATATGATTACTGCATTTGAGTATTTTCTACACGGTCTTCTTGTCTGTTCTTGTCCTTACCGGCACCATTTTCAGACACGGCTGTTCCTATTCTATTTGCCTTCAGAGGGAATTGCAAAGCCTTATTAGGTGATGCAATAAAATGCCACCTGGATCGTTCCTATCCTCTAAGGATATAGAAGATTATGAACAGCATCAGCAGGATTTGTGCCACAATATGTTGCAGAAAAGCCTGGGAAGCCACAGCACCTAGCTCACTTTGACTGAGTCCCGAAAAGCTAAGTAGGATTGGATGGAAAGCTACACAGCAGACTAAAAATGGAAAAAACATTCTGGAAGATAGCAATGGCAAGTTATTTTCTGTACGGTTGTCAAGAAAACAACAGTGATGTATCCGTGAAGTCACCAGGAATTTAGCTTGACAAAAGGGACCCTTGTCTTTTTGTAGTGCAAGAAAAAAATGCGCCATTCTTGGCACATATTAATTTTGCCTTTCCAATCTTGTAATATCCAATTGATCAGAGGATATTTATATTTCTTTATTCCTTCCTTCCAAGAAAATTGGGGAAGTTGAATGTTATGAACATAACATGCAGGTAGTCCTCGACTTACAACCATTCAAAGTTATAACAGAACAAAAAAAACTGACTTATAACCGGTCCTTACACTTATGACTGCTGCAGTATCCCCATAGTCACATGATCAAAATTTGGGTGTTTGGCAACCAGCATGTATTTATTTATGATGGTTGCCACATCCCAGATCATGTAATCACCATTTACGACCTTCTCAGCCAGGTTACGGCAAGCAAAGTCAACGGGGGAAGCTGGATTCGCTTAACAGCCACATGATTCACTTAACTGCAGTGATTCATTTAAAAACGGTCGTACAAAAGGTCCTAAAATCGGGCACCACTCAATGCCTTGCTTAGCGAGCAAAATTATCTTCTCAATTGTGGTCATAAGTTGAGGACTACCTGTATGGTGATCTATCTTTATATGGTGTACAAATTAAGTAAACAAATTTATTCTTTGATAGAAATGTGCTGTAATCACATAATGATTAATCATAATAATGTAATGAGGAATCCCTGGTCTATTTGGCCAGCTCTGTATTTCGTGATTAAAAACTATAATTCCAGAACTAGATAGTGCACTATTTTGGTGACGATAAATCTCTCGATGTCATATTAAATTTGCCCTCTTTGACACACACGGCTGGCTCAGAGAACATGGGCCAAAAAGAAAAAAAAAGTGACTTTGAAATTTGCAGATTGTTCGTAGGCTCCACCTCAAAGGGATCTTTTCACAGATGGAAAGCAACCATTTATTTGAAGAAAAGAAAGTGAGTTGCTTCTGCAGGGCCAGCTCTTGGTTGCAACCGTGTTTTTGAATAAATAATAGGTGAGTCTCCATTGACTGCTTCCTTTTCGGCGCACAGCCTGCGATAATGCTCGGTCTCCGTCCTCGCCAACGTCAACCAGAGCCTTCTGGATGATGAAAGCTGCCCAGTTTAATCTTTCCTTCTGGACGCTTATTTGCGTAAGAGAGCAATAATTCCTGATGCCCACAGATGCCTTATTTGGGCCTGATGCCAGCAAATTGAAAAAAAAGCTGTTGAGCTGGTGGAAAACAAGGAAAGAGAAGGAGAGCAAAAAAAAATGCGCAGGTCTATGCAAAGGGGGAAAACGGTGGAGCCTGAAACTCTCCAGGCTTCCGGGGGGAAAAAAAGCCCTTTGCACTTCAAACCCTCGCTTGGAAGGTGTTTTCCTGATTCCCGAAACTCGGTCTTCTGATTAACTGTTTCTGCGGAATCTGTCTCAAGGACGGAAGGAGGAAAAACAGACTAAGGCAGGCTTGAAAAATAAAGGAGGTTTAGGCAAATTAACTCTCGAGGTAAATTAAAACAAGGTCTTCTTCCTCTGCTGCCCGGGCTAGGTGGGTCAACACCCTCAAATTCAGAAAGCGGGATAAGGAGATTCTCATGCTGCAACCAGGGGTGCCTCTCTCGGGCAGGAGAGTGCAATCACTAGCCTTGAAAAGCGGCTTAAGCGGTGCAGAGGGGCGTTTTCTCAAGGGTCCGGAGATAGCTCTGGAACGCTCTTGGCTTTCTTATGCTCACAAATACTTTCTCGGGGACTTACGAAGCACTGATGTTATGATGGGTGCATTCGATTTTTATCCCGCCTTTATTAGTTTTATCAATAACTCAAGGCAACGGACAAATCCAACACACTTTCCTCCTGCTGTGCTCCCCACAACAACAACCCTTTGCGGTGCTTGGGTTGAGAGAGGACGATTGGCCCAGGGACACCCAGCTGGCTTTCGTGGCTAAAGAGGGACGAGAGCTCACAGTCACCTGGTGCTCGGCCCCCAGTTGCCCAGCCGCTTTATGCCTAAGGCAGAACTAGAACTCACAGTCACTTCACTTTGGCTCAAAGTCACCCAGCCAGCTTTCACGCCTAAACCGGGACTACAATTCCCCATGTCCTACAATTCCCTACAATTCTAGGCCAGCACCTTCACCACTACACCAAACTTGTTCTTTCTTTGCTGTCAAACCAAAGTAGTTTGGAACAAAGCCACCCCTCGGAGCTTCCACATCAAACTCATAAAAGGAATGTGGGGATTACAGGACTTGAACTCAACACACCCAGAGGATGACAGATGGGCGAAAGCTGGTGTGTAGTAAGAAGCTACAGTACTTACTGCTATTAAGAGAGTTGCTTTAGATTGTGAGACAGGCAGCAAATAAATGTAATCAATTAATAAAACATAAATAAAATGAAATTGTGGGTCTCAATTATCACACCTTGGGGTTACTGGGAAGAAAAAGCCAAATCTATAAACATTCTTCTGTGGCCCAAGAGAGACAGAATGTTCCAGGGAGAGACATTAAGTCGGTTCAAGGACGTCAGTTGTTTAATGAAACAGATCTCATATTTACATTACTGTTGGCAGCCCAAAACAATAGTGAAGATTCACTCTCAGGAAGGACAGAGGCCAAAATGCAGAAAATGAGCAGACTCCATCAGTGGGAACCATAGAACTAAATGGCTAAGCATTACGACCATATTGGAACTTCCCAAAAAGGGCTGATGGTGAAAAGCTGGTTTAAAAAAAGGGGAAAGGTTCTCCCTGCCAGTTGTGTCCAACTCTTGGAGGTGGTGCTCAACTCTGTTTCGTAGCTGAGGAGCCAGCATTATCCAAAGATGCTTCCGTGGTCATGTGGCTGCCATGACTATATGCTGAGGCGCATGGAATGCTGTTACCTTCCCACCAATTTAGGCGGTTCCTATTTATCTACTTGCATTTTGCATGCTTTCAATTGCTAAGTTCGCAGGAGCTGGGGCGAATAACAGGAGCTCACCCCATTACGTGGCACCTGGGTCTCAAACTCAGGCTGCCGACCTTCCAGCAGACAATCCCAGCATCTTAGCCGCTCCTCGAAGAGGTGGTTGCCTTCCCTATAGCGCCATGTAATAAAGTTATTTATTTTTGCATTTCTCCCCCTACTTTTTCTGTGAGACCTCAAAGGGGAAAACCCAAGGGGGGTCTCTTCCATTTCTGTAGGAGAAGAGATGGCAGAGCAAGGAGGACGAGTCAGAAGAGGATCAGTCTGGAATCGCTACATAGCCGCAAATGCAAAATGCAACCCTTCCTGATTGTGTTGAACTTGATATAACAACCACAGGAGCTGGATTGTGAGTTGAGTAGATTCTTGTAATCAGGCTGGAGCCGTAAATCAGTTAATTTGAACCTTTGGACCTGGTCTTTTGCACCTGACAAGTCCTTTTAAAACAACCCTGCAAGACAGGCTGAAGTGAAGAGTAATTGGTTAATCACAAAACCCACTGAGTGGTTTAGGGCCAAGTGAAGGTCACACACACATACAGATACACACACCTCAATCTAAGGAGCACCCAATGTATTCCTCCAACAATGCTCTTTGCTACCCATCCCTGGTAGAAATGGTAACAGGATGATGATGGGGGCAGGATTTGGGGCTAGGAAGTGAGAAGATGGAAGGCTTGGTGGGTTCTGGCAGAAGAGGGCTTGGTCTTCTGTTGGGCGCAAGGAAGCGGGAAAGCGGCTAGAATCTGACTTGGGCTTGATGCAGGCATGGGGGGTGATGGAAGAGGAAAGAGTTGGGTAGCAGTGCCATGACCATACACAAAGAAGAGAAGCCACAGCAGACCAACGGAGGATCTCTAGACGCCAAGGGAGAGAGCTTAACAATGCCACATGGAAAGAGGAAGATGACTGGGCGCGAGAGGAACTAACTCCAGACTCTTTAAAAGCACATGAGCAATTCTGAACACGTTAGCTCTTGTTAGATTCATAGATGAGGCATTCCAAGTTTAAATTGTTAAATGGTTTAAAACTATTCCAGGTTTTTTTTAGGGAATCCCGGGCCCTATTGCACCAGGCCTGGTCAAAAAAATCACAGATCAAAGAGCTACCCGTTCACATTTCAACTTCACAAAGCCAGGCAGAAAATTCTAGAGAAATGACCCCATCCAGAAACACTCAAGCAAGCACTCCAACGAAGAGGTAACATTGACATATTAATCTGAAGCTTCCATCTTTAAACAGGAACCATCTACAAAACCTCCTGGGCGAGGACAGATAAGAAATGTAGCTTAGAAGAGAAATGTGGATAAGTCAAAATATAGGTTAGCAAAGAAGGATCTCTGATTGATTGCAGAGAAAAAAGTAAAATACTCACAAGTGACCCAAGTTACAGTGTCACTTGTTTTACTTAAAGCTGGTTTGGACACTTGACTCTGATCAAGTCTAGAGTTGGTGTAGGTAATGTACTAACTGTTGATAGATGCTGAAATGGCAATGATGTCTGGGTTTGTCCTTTCTCACATTAATGGAAATGTTGTGAGGTAGAATTACATGCAAAAAAGATGGAAATATTTTCAGCTCATCCTGCAACAGCAGAACACTTTTGGAAAGTGGGAGATCTAAATCATGAAAGATGTCCAAATTATATCTTAGAGGACTACAATGTTGAAGAAAGTTATTCTGGTGACAGGGGCAGCAAAACTTGTTAGTAGGAGCTTTTCTACCCGATGCTGACTTTTAGTAGAAGTCAATCTTCTAGAGCTTGGTACAGTCACCCACCCTAGCTTTAAGTCTTGCTTTTAAAAAAATTCTTTCTTCTGCTAAAACTGGATATGAGGGATTGTCATGGGATTGGAGGGGATTTCAAACTCATCTATTCTGCAAAGCTTCCCAACAATCAAAAGAGTTTGAAAGCAGACCCAGTTGCAATGATGGTGAGCTCCCCTAAACCAAATGGACTCGAGCAAGGACAGACCAGTGTAGACTTTAGCTCCTAAAATTCTTAGCAATGGCTATGGTGGCTGGGGGATTCTGGGAGTTTGAGTCCATGCATGTGGGCGGGGAGGAATTCTGGGAGCTGAAATCCAGGCATGCTGGCTGAGTAATTCTGGGAACTGAAGTCCAAGCATGCTGGCTGAGTAATTCTGGGAGTTGAAATCCATGCATGCTGGTGGGGGAATTCTGGGAGTTGAAATACAAGCATGCTGGCCAGGGAATTCTGGGAACTGGATTCTATGCATGCTGGCCATGCATACCTCTTAAAAACTGCCATGGTTAGAAAACGCTGGCTTAGGCAGCCATTGGTTAGGGTATATTTGCATTTGACTTTCTGCAATGAAAATTTGATTCAATATTCCAAAGAGCCCTTTCAAAAACCTAGTAATTTAAGGATCATCTGGTTGATTCAAAAAACCCAGAGCAACAATGGCAACCTTAATGCAGAACTGAGGAGTGACCATTCACACTGTGGAAAAATGGTTACCCCTATAATTTAATGGTCCAATCAAACTACCTTCGCAGAATCCGCTCAGCAGAAGGCAACCTTGGAGATTACTTCACTGCATTTAAGGACAGGACAGAAATATCACCTTATAGGAAGAAAAGAAAGCCCGTTGAAGAAAATTCTGGGACCAACATAAATCACCTCTAACTCAAATGTTTTTCAGTGGACACCCATACATGTATAACTCCAGGAAATCAACTATTTAGTAATCAAGCAAGAACTCAACTTCCCCCAAGCATTTTTTTGGTTTAATACTATGTCACTGGTGGATCATCACACATTATTTTTCAGTGGACATTCAATAGTAGAGGCTCTGCCGGATCAAGGAAATATAACTCACACACCACTTAGGTGTGGTCAGTCCCACCACAACTAGACATATGGGCAGGGAGAAGATGTATCTCCAACTATGGTTTATATCACCAAGAGACTGTCTGGATGCAAGCTACATCTTTGCACACAAAATTACTATGAACCCACTTCCCGAATTTCATGTTGTGAATTGGTTTGAGATAAATTCCAATTGTAAAGAAATTGGAAAGAATTCACAAAAGAATTCCTCTCTTTCACTGTCAGTTAATTCAACTGCATCTTTTTTTCTTCCAGTCTTACTTGTTCTATACCTCTTCTAGATAATTTTGCAATTTTTTTTTAAAAAAGAGCACACCAAAAATCCACATGCATGTTTATGGGCCTTATTTTCAATGAGCTTTTCTTCTTCACACTTTCATATGTGTACTGCACATATTCTCCTTTTCTGCCAAGCAATTTTCTTCAGCCTTATAAAAACATAATGATAAAATGTAAGCACGTATATTCGTGCTCCTGTTACTTCTACTCCCTGAAGAAATGCACATAGGTGAGCAGAACTGAACTTTCATTCATGGATCCTTCAAGTGCATTTCATTTTTTTCACAATTAAGGGTCAGAGGCTCTTCATCGCTCAGCTGCATTTAAGTTATTTCAATCAACCAAACAGGCTTAAAAACAGCATCAGACACTACAATCTTTTTGCCACCCAATTCTCTGTTCTAACACAGACTGTAGCTTAAGTCCATCACAGAGGAATTCTGGGCAAATCTAATCAGAGTAACAACAACATATTTAACATTCCTGAAAGTCACTTCATTTCTCCAGAACAGTCAGCAGTTACAACTAGCTTCCAAAACTGAATCTCCTTTTCTCTCTATACACAGATTGGCTATGTTTGTATAATGCCTAAGCCATATTTAGTTTTTTATCACACTTCAGTATGGACGCCACAGTGGCCAAGTTCACAAACTGAGCAAAGCCAGAATGTGGTTGTTTAGTTTTGGTGCAATATGTTGTGTGAAGCCATCTCCCGGGGATTGTAAATGATGGTTGATGGCTTACTTACAGCATACAAAGCCAACCAATCATGTCTGTTAACGAACGGTGTTTCAAGCAAACCACATATGATGGTTTGGCTGGTTTCATCTGAAAAACCAAACACCAAGCAGATCACTACATTGCTCAGGGAGATGCATGAACCCAGACAGAAACCATCTTAAAAAAAAGAGACATCTCTACCAGAAAGGGTATCTTGGAAGCAAGATCATGAAGTTGAAATCTATGTCTTGATGAATAAGGAATGAGAGTTTTTAGAGTAATTTGGAAAAAAGATTAATCAGAATTTGGAATGAAAGCTGAGCACTATTTCAAAGTCCAACAGAAGAACAACTTAAGACGGTACAGAGAAAAGAAATCATACCTAAGACCTCTATGTGAATAAGTCCTTTTCCAAGCACTGACGGTCCATCTTTTATAATGATGTAAGTCCCAGAATCATTCAAATGTAAGTCTGTAATGAGTAGAGAGCAGCCAAAGCCTGAAGTTTCACGCCCTGTGTAGGCAGGTCCCAGTGTGCTTCCATTGAGTGGTGGTGGATAGAAAGTTTCAATCAAGTTTTTGTCATTAGTATCTATCCCTCGGTACCACTTGCAGACAAAGAAGCGACCTGGTTTGTGTTTGAGTGTCAAATTGATTTCCTGTCCTTCTAATGCCTCTGGTGGGTTCATGAAGATTGAGATGTTAACGTTGGATAGTGACTGGGCTTGGACCAACCGCAAGGAAGAACTGAGGATGGAAGCTAGAATGCAGAGAGGAAAAAAAGAAGAGAAAAACCTCATTTCATGCAAAATATCCATTCTGGCTACATCACAGTTATATCCTCAGAAGAATTGTAGCTAACCAAGATAAGCCTGTTCCTCCAAATAGTCTTAATAGATTTACTCTCATTCAAAATATATAACCTTAATAATGTGATGAACACAATAAGGATGTGAAGTAAGACAGTCCTCTACTCAATACTTCTTAGAAAGGTAGGGTCATAGTCCTGAAAACTAATGCAAAATTATAAAAGAAGAAATAAAATGATAGTGACACCCAAAATCTACTGTGTATTTTTTCTTGTTGTTAGAATAGATTTCCTCTTTTTAGTGCTCTCCAAATGTGGTAGAACTGTAATTCCTAGAATTCCTCATCACATTCACATGGCTAAGATTTCTGGAAATTGAAACTCAGGCATATCTGGAGGATATGAGACTGCAGACTGGTTATTTTGTATCCACTTATGCCAAGTATTGTTAAATGTCTCATTTTCATACAGGGGCCATAAAAGAAGTGGATTTCATGGAGCTGTCTTAGAGATCAATAAGTCCATTGGTGTTTAGTCCTAAATTGAACCCCGGATTAGAACCTTATGGAGAAGATATTGTATTCAATGTTCAGGATTTGTCCTGATTGAAGACCACACCAATGAGTTAGCAAACCCATGAAGTCGGTTTTGTGCTGCATACATGTAAAAGTGGCTGATGTGTATGTAGTAGAAAATCCACACTCTTGTTTTGCTAATACTCTTTAATTCCCCAGGAAAAGTAGTTAAAAGTAGTGCTAGGATCATTTTCTGAATGGCTGGCTTCAAACAAACCCAGCTAAGCTTGTCAAGCAACAAGATGGCCCAGAGTTCAAATTCTGTCTCTCTCTGGTGGATTTCTAGTCTCACTAGGTTGGTCTTCAGTGTATTGTGAGCACTTAGCCAACAAGTGTTGCCTTTAAGCCTTCTTTATGCATTTAGGCACAGCACATCATGAGAATATAGCAACTGCGCTTTATTAAGCTAACTCTTATTAAGAGTTAGGTTTGCTGCTGTGCCCACCTGCCCTCTGGAACAACACCCCTCTTCTCTCCAAGATTTGTGTGGCTCAGAAAATGATTGAAAACTTGGTTGTTCACACAGGCCCTGGAATAGGATCGGCAGAGAATCCCCATGAGTTAAGTTGGGGTTTTACAATTCACTGAATTTCTCTTCTGGTCACAGAATTTTGTTATTCTTGGACAGTCTTGAAAATAGATTGATTGATTGAATGAACAAATAAATACACTCTGAGTAAAGACACAGGTAAGAGGCGGGGAAGCAATAGCTGCATATTCTAAATTTGCAACGGGACGGAGAGTTGAAATGAGGAGCGGTTCGTTCTGAGCAGACTCTGCAGGAAGGTTTTGGCCATGTGGACTTAAGGACACCCCCCCCTTTAAGCCAGCTGCTTTGCAAAGGTTTGGGACGCAACTCTCAGGATTGGTAGCAGCACAAACAACGATCAGGGATCTCGGGCTAACGCTGTCGAAAGTTGGGGCTCAGGGCAACCCGACCTAGCCATTGAGAACCAGGATTTGGGGGGATTCCGAGGCCTCGCCGGGACCTTTCCGAGGCACTGACAAACAGCGGGGCTGCGATTTCAAAGGCTCGACCCAGCCGGGACCCCACCCTGTTTACCTGCGAGGAGGCCCGCCCGCCAGCAGCTCGTCCAGGCGGGAGGGTCCCCAGGGCGGCGGCGCCCGCGCTCTGCCTGCCAGTCCATGCCTCCCGGCTCCGCTCGCTGTGGCCGACCAGCCGGGCTCCGTCCTCCGCGCGGCTCGCTTGCCTCCCAGCCGCCGACAGTAGTGCCTAGCGGTCTCTGCGCCCCCAACTGCCGGGCGAGGCACGGACCCAGGCACTCCGCCGCCGAGACCCACCCTGCCCAGACACTCCGCCCTCGAGGGCGGGGCCACCGGCGCTGAAGCCCGCCCTGCCCTCCTCGCCTGCCCGTCCCGGGTAACGGGGGCAGCGGGGACGGGGGGCTTCGCTCTACCACGCCTGGCCGAGGTCGGGGTTCGCAGCAGAGGCAAGGCCGGGCCGGGCCAGCCGTCGCCGCAGCAGGCTGACTTCGGCCTCAGCTTCCCCTCGGGACTCCAGCCTGGCCGCTCCTTCGCTCTCCAGCTCCCCCGTTTAGCTCGGCCGATCGTTGGAGATCCGCGTGCAGAAGTCGGGGACCCGCCGGGCTGGGAGGGGGCGAGGCGGGGCTCAGGGGACGGGCGCAGATAGGGGCGGCTGG
>JANHZU010005829.1:9986-33142 GCA_032468055.1 Acrochordus granulatus | reverse complement strand
AAGTCCAGTTGTCTTTTTAAAGAAACTTTGCAAAAACATTTTTTTTTTTTGGAGAAGGCATCGCCCGACCTCTGCCGAGCCTGAGTCTGGCTTCACTCATTGACTCTGGCTGTTGGAAACCTGCCGGGAAGGTCAGAATAGTCATCACTTGACTGTGGGGATGTGGATATGGTTGTAAGTATGAAGACCGATTATAAGTCATTTTTTGTAGCGTTGTAACTTTGAACGGTTGCTAAACAAAAGTTAAGGCAAGCTGAACTTCTCTTTCCAGCAGCCCTGCCAGAATTGCTGTTGCCATACAAGGTGACTTTTGCATCTTCTGAGATCGGGTTGCCTTTCTGGAGACCATCCCACCAGGTTTGAGATAGGATTATGGGGCCCTCTGCTGCTTACTCAGAAAATCACTGCATTTTGTTGTTCTCCCAAAACCTGGAAAATGGGTTGAGTAAACAAATACATTCTGAGTCCGGACACAGGTAAGAGGCGGGGGGGAAGCAATAGCTGCATATTCTAAATTTGCAACGGGACGGAGACTTGAAAAGAGGAGCACTTCGTTCTGAGCAAACTCTGTAGGAAGGTCTTGGTCATGTGGACTTAAGGAACCTCCCTTTTGAAACCAGCTGCTTTGCAGATGTTTGGGACACAACTCTCAAGATTGGTAGCAACACAAACAACGATCAGGGATCTCCGGTTAAGGCTACCGAAGGTTGGCCAGTTTGCTGCTGGGGCAATCTGACTTGGATGAAACTAAAGCTATCTGCCGCCCGTTTCCATTGCAAACCAGGATTTTCAGGAATTCCTGAGACTCCGCCGGGGATTTTTCGGAGGCAGCGACAAACAGCGGGGACCCCGTCGGATTTTCGTCTCAAAGCCGCGGACAACTCGGCCGCTGGAGAAGGCATTGCCCGGCCTCTGCCGAGTCCAGCCCTGCCCGCCGCGAATGCTGCCACGACCCACGCCGAGGACCCAGACCTGGAGCAGCCTTGGGAGAGCCCCTCTCCTCTCCCCGGATTCCGCCCGATCCGCTCGCCTTTTTCACACGGTCTGCGTGGCGGGGAAGCTCCTCGGTTGATCCTTCGCCGAAAGTCGCGTAAGGTGAGATCTCGGGTCATTTCTTCTCTGAGCGACGGAATACTTGCTTTATTGCGCAAAGGGGAAGGGAATTTCGTCCCAGGTGCTATCCAGAGGGAGCCAGGAGGAGAGACGAGTGGGGATAAGGACCTACACAGGATACAGTCAAAAAAGTCAAGATGGAGACCCCGATAGTGCGATCGAATTTCTGTCTCCGACAGAAATACTTTCAGGACCTCAACAACGATGTATATGGAGAAGTACAGAAGACCATCTTAAAATTACTTCCCAGCAATTAGTTTCTGGCGTGTGTGTTATGGGGGTGGATGCTTTTCACTCTCGACCATTCCCCCCAAATCTTTTAGGCTACTCAGACCTTCCCCAAATATTATTGTTCAGGTATCATTGCTGTTCTTTCCCCCCAGAATTAAAAATTGCATTTGTTGTGTTAGACTCCTTTATGCTGACTTTGCATTTTGTACTTCAGCTGATTGTAAACTTCCTGCAGGTTCATAAGAGTGGGAGGTTGTGGAAACCGAAGGGGCTGCCCTGTTCAAATGGCACACTTCACCACAAACTACTAAACCATAATTCATGTAACAAGCTCTGTACCCCCCCAAACTATATCATGGCTTAAAATGACAGCCTGGGTCCCCCTGAAGGCTGAAACACAAGTTATCCAACCCCATTGTAAGTAAAGCTAAAATTAACACAATCTGTCCTCCAGGAATCTCAAAATATGACTTGCTTTAATTATACAGTATATTAAGCTTAGAATATATCAAAACGTAGCTTCTTTCTACTTGCAGAACTTGCCAATTGGCAGCACTGAACAAACAAGCTGACTGGTGTTTGGAGTTGTTGCTGTTTATAACACAACACACTACAGTCATCAGAAGGAGAAGTTCTCATTCTTAAAGAGAATGATATTGAGTTGAATGTATGGCAAGTAGGTGATATTTTCATTTAATACTTTTTAATCTTCTCTGGGTGAGGGTGGAACTTTTGCTCTGGATTCCTCCCCTCCTATTTTTTACAGCATTCTTAAAGACCTTCCTCTGCATTCAGCCTTTATATGACTTTTTTGTGTCTGATTGTTCTCTTTTACTTTCATTCTCTAAATTGCATCTGTCATATACTTCTGTATTATGTTCAGTTACTTTATTCCTTGCATTCTGTATTTCTTCTCACTGGAAATGGCTTCAAGATTTGTAATGGGAAGCAATTAACAAATCCATGAATTAAATAGTAAATTAATGCAAAGTCCTGCAGTGGATTGAATGATGTTGAGAAAGAAATCTTTACTTCTTTGTAACCCATCAAACTGGTGGGTGATTCAACTCTGTCTGGGCCCCAGAAAAATTCTTTCTAGGTGACCTTCCATCCTGCAGGTAATCCCAGATTTATCTCCCAGTTTTTGGAGAAGAGGCCATCAAGGGCTTTTTCTTAAGTTGCAAGAAAGGTCCAGTTGATGGAAAGTCCCTTTTATACTTCAAACCAAGATTTAGGATATAAATTGCTTGGCTTATTCTGCTATAATTTCCATCTAGCAACTGTAGCAGTTGAAACCCAAGATATCTAAAGAATATCAGAGTGAGATAATGCAAGTTTGAGCCTTAACAAATCCATACGATATTCCTAGATTTAAATCTGACATAGAATTAAACTGAAACTAGAAACCATTCTTGGATTATGATTTAACACATGGATTTATACCACATTCAGCATTTGGAGTTCTCCATGCATATAGTTTGTAGTTCAGTTTTAAAGATTATTTGAATCAAAACAGACTCTTGGTAATATAGATTGAATTTATTTGTTCTTATAATGAGCATCAGTTATGTATACTGTGTGGATTATGATTCCGCATATTTAGGTTTAGCTTAGAGCTAAACAATGATTTTCAGTCTCTGAAATAATATAACGTATTTGGTTATTCATAATTCACTAATCATATTCTGGATAGTTATAATTTTCATGACATTAAAAAATCCTTTGTTTAATCATTTCTACTTTATTGTACTTAACTTTTTCTTCTTTTTATGTATCTTCTTTAAAATGTCTAAGAAGAATGCAATCTCCTGCCCCAAATCTATAGGATCTTTTTGATCCTGTGTGAAGATTGCTAGTAGAATATGTCCTAGCTAATTTGAAAGCATGCGTGACTGACCCCCAACATCAAAAGATCCAGGAGAACCGTTCAATGACAATGACAATAACTACAAAAATAGCACAATGTCAACAGGTCAACAGGAATGATTTATTAAATACAAATAGCCGCACTTTTCAGTGCATTTGATTAACCGCACACATTTTTTTTCCAGAGGGGAAAATAGAAATCACATGCAGTTATTGAAATTAATCCATTTTCATAAGAACTTAAATAAAGCAAGGCTATTCTTCTGTGATGCATGTGGAAGAGACAACAAGCCATGATTCAAAGCACCTTTAAAATGCAATTAGAAGATCAGAAATGTATGCCTTGAGAATAACTCTCATCTTAATATGTGATTAAGATAAAGAAGTGATAAAATTTCTTTTACATATTTACTTACGGTATTTAATACTGGCATGGTTGAGCCTCACAGGGACTCTGCTTTAAAGACTGAGGTTCAGATTTCAAAAATCAAAATAATTTCAAAGCAGATGATGCCTCAGATTAGGTTGCTGTTCTTGCATTCTTCTGCCTTGAGATTTTCCATCAGAAATCAGAATAGAAGTCTAAAAGGGAAAATATCTGATTATTAGGGTACAATTTTTATTCCAAAATTTGGGGCACTGTTGGAAAACTCTCTTTTCGAAAATTGGTTTTAATTACAGGGAGGAGTTTGAAAAATGTTTACATACCCTGAGTTGTAGTGAGATTACCGTTAAGGTAAAGAGAAGTAGCTTCAATATGAAATGATCAAGAAATAATGGGGCATTTCCACTTTCTTTCATAGTAATGTTGTGGTTATTTCTTATATAAGAAAGATACTGTATTACAAAGAAACTAGTTACTCTGTTAAGTTATCCCTTTTGCTTCCTGTCCAATTCAAAACCTTTCACGGTAATGAAAGCTTTTTAGTTTGATTGCTTTTGACATATTTATTGCTTTGATATTTTTTGCGGTACGCTGCCCAGAGCTTTGTGAGATGGGCAGCGGTATAAATTGGATAAATAAACAAATTTTGGGAAACAAGGGCAAACAAATCTTTCAGGAATATTTCTTGTAAAACTGATACTTACAGCACCCTCAGTGGCTTTCCGTTCTTCGTTTCTGAACGAACCTTCCTAATAGAGAAAAAGAGAAAGAGACTCCGAGAATATTATAAGATACACAAAAATCTTCCTTCTTTGTGAACCATCTCGCATTAGCAAGCGACCGTGTGCCTCCACCATTTGGGGGGACACCTTCAGTCCCAAGACAGGGATTCCTCAATCTATTTGGCAAATGATCAGGAGATTTCTGCTCTGGCTACTCACATTTCATGTTGATCTTCAAGGTGGCATTTCTCTTCAGCAAAGAGACTGGATTAATTACATGGCAAACATACTTTCCAGAATTCTCTGGGCTGATTTTACGAAAGAGGGTTGTCTCAGCCAATTCCATCCCATTGTAGAACCAAGTATAAATTGCTGGGGGGAATGCGGTAGCTTTGCAAGTGAGCTTGATTTGTGCTCGTGGGATGTCAATAGTCTTGCTGATAATAGGAGGGTCAGGTCCATCTGTGAGAAACATGCAGGTTTAGGATTATTTTTAAGTAGAGGACCATTTCTCAAAAGATGATCCTTGCCATCTTTTAAAGGACCACAATGAAGGACTTTCCCATTTCATTTTATTTAATGGGTCAGTTGAAAGAACTGCATTGGTTGGCAGCTAGAACAGTGTTTCTCAATGCTGGCAAGTTGAAGATGTGTGGACTTCATGTCCCAGAACTCCCCAGCCAGCTGTGGTTGAGAAACACAGAGCAAGACTGACAAGAAGTCCAAATGAAAAAAGACAGAGCCAACCCAATGTTGGGGTCCTGCATTGAAACTGAATAGGAAGGTAACCAAATTATCTGAGTTCATACAACTTAGTAAGCCACTCAGTAAGAAGATGAAATACAAATGAAGAGTCTCCAAGTCCTAAACGAAATGCAAGATGGACTGAGCGAAAAAGCCAGAGTTGAGCTCATTGATCAATGGCTGCATGTCACGACTCAAGTGAAGAAGATCAGACTTACAGAGGATGTTTAAGCGATAGGCTTCACTCTCACTGGATGAGAAGCTGTTGGAAGCATGGCATGTATAGTCAGCAGCATGGCTTCGATGACATGGGTTAAACTCAAGGGTCTGGTTATTGTTCTTCAAAGAGATGTGGCCATGTGGGTGCACATCCTGGCCTCCTTTGGTCCATGAGTATGAAACATTGTCACCTCTTGATGTGCAATACAAGACGATTAGCTTGCCCTCTATAGCCTTGGATGGACCAGTGACGGAGACCTTGCTTACTCGACCTGCAGGAAGGGAAAAAGAGTAGATGACATAGAAGGTCTCATCAGGAGAGGGAGGTTTGAGTGACACATTAAAAGCAACCTGCAGAAGTGGATAGGACTCATGGCCGTAGGAATGTCATTGAGGAGGAATTAACGTGGACACAACTGTTGCTAACCTGAGGGATTCTGCAGCTTGGTTCTCCATCTTGTGGCTGGATTAACTGCACCTAATTTTCATCTGGCACTTCTTACATCCAAAGATCAAACTGGCAACCTTCTTCCCATCTTTACGGCATACATAGAGGTTGCCTGATATAATCTGCATGCCATGAAGACTAACCACTGATACCTCTTTATGTCTTGCCTTTTCCAGGGAACTCAATTGCCATAGGTTCTCCCAGTTGAATGAAAGACGGGTTGAGTGCATGTTTGCGTATTGGGGAAATGACAGGAGTGACATCAAGGCCAGATGCACCCTGTGAATGGCTCAGGGGATGTTTGCTCAGAAGGAAATGAGTTCAATAAACAACTAAAAAAAGTATCCTGAGAAAGAGATTGGTGGGACTACTCAACCGGTGTAGATCAACATCAAGATAGCTTGCGGTAGAAAGCAGCCCCATCTTTGATGGGAGGAAACTCAGCTTGTGAAGGGGCTGCCAGCCACAGATAAGATGGCTGGAGTAGTGGCCATGGAAAATCACCTCTTTCCATCTTCTGGTTACTCACTTTTTTCTAAATAAATCTCCAGGTTGCTGCTATTTCTTTTCTTCTGAAGAAGATAATTTTTCACCTGGGATATTTCATGTGAAGAAGAAATTACACCCTCTTCGAGTTCTATAGTTTTACGTATCAAGGCATAGTAAAAATCATCTGGTCCTTAGCAGTTCTTAAAAGTTGATCAATACACCCTCAGATGAACAACAACACATGACATGCCACCATGTCATTTATTTTACACAAAGAAAGCCAAAATGGAGACGTTATATGTGAAAAACTAAGTACACTTTATGATTCAATAGTTTGTAGAATCACCTTTAGCAGTAATAGTTTGAAGTAATTGTTTTCTGTATGACTTTATCAGTCTCTCACTTCGTAGTGGATAAAATTTGGCCCACTCTTCTTCACTGAGGTTTTTGAGCATTTGTTTATACACAGCTCTCTTGAATTCCCACCACAGCATTTCAATCGGCTTGAGGTCTGGATTTTGACTGGGCCATCGCAACACCTTGATTCTTTTCTTTTTCAGCCGTTCTGTTACAGATTTGCTGGTGTGCTTGCTGTTGCATGACCCAATGTCAGCCAAGCTTTAGCTGTCGGACAGGTGGCCTCACATTGGACTCTAGAAGACTTTGATATCCAGAGGAGTCCATAGTCGACTCAATGACTGCAAGGTGCCCAGGTCCTGTGGCTGAAAAAGAAGCCCAAATCATCACCCCTCCAACACTGTGCTTGATGGTTGGTATGAGAGGTTTGTGCTGAGAGACTGTGTTTGGTTTTCACCAAGCATGACACTGTGCATTATGGCCAAACATCACCACTTTGGTCAGTCTTCCAGAAGTCTTGTGATTTGTTCAGACGCAACTTTGCATACTGAAGTCACGCTGCTATGTTCTTTTTAGAGAGAAAAGAGGCTTTCTCCTGGCAACTCTTCCAACAAACCAGACTTGTTCAGTCTTTTTCTAACACTACTGTCGTGAACTTCCACATTTCACATGCTAACTGAGGCCGGTAGAGTCTGAGATGTAACTCTGAGATTTTTTGCAATTTCCCTGAGCATTGCATGGTCTGACCTTGGGGTGAATTTGCTGAGATGTCTACTCCTGGGAAGATTGGCCACTGTCTTGAATGTTTTCTACTTGTGAGTAATCTTCCTCACTGTAGAATGATGGACTTTAAATTGTTTGGAAATGGCCTTATAACCCTTTCCAGATTGATAGGCAGCAACAATCGCTTCTCTGAAATCATTGCTGATGTCTTAACTCATTGGCTTTGTGTTAACACACTCCTCAGTACTGGAAACCAGCATACTCTTAAAACTTAAGCTTTTCTAGAGATACTCACACTTGTTGATGATCAATAGATCAAGGGTACTTGATTAGCAGCACCTGGCTCCTGCTTAGCCTCTTCATACTTATGGAAGCAGTAAGGTTGGACTTAGTTTTTCACACATGGCTTCTTCATTTTGGTTTCTTCTTGTAAGATAAATAATGAGATGGTGTACTGTGTCATGTGTTGTTGTTTATCTGAGGTTGCATTTATCTGCTTTTAAGAACGGCTAAGGACCAGATGATTTCTACTAAGTCCTGATACGTAAAATCATAGAAATCAAGAGGGTGTACTTTCCTTTGAACATGACTGTAGGTCCCCATTTTGTCTTCTCTGAAATCTTCAATGAATAATTTTGGACAGGTATCTAATTGCTTTCTATTAAGAAACCAAACATATCTTGGCTGGGGAAAGCATGTGAGCACAATAATGTGTTCTTTATAACATTGTTCAGTTGGTTGAATTTCAGGTTTATCCGGTCCATCTGGGAAAAAATATATAATGCAGGTAAATTTGGAAATGAATTGAATACCTTCCCTCTGATATTTCAGTCTGAAGGACTCTTTTGCAGATTATATTGGTGTTTCTCAGTCTTAGCAAGTTGAATATCTGTGGACTTCATCTCCCAGAATTCCCCAGCCAGCTATGGTTGAGGAACACTCAGCTAGACTGCCTAGAAGTCCAAATGAAGAAAAACAGAATCGACCCAATGTTGGGGTCCTGCATTGAAACTGAATAATAAACTAAGCAAATTGTTTGAGTTCATGCAACTTGGTAAGCCACTGAGTAAGAAGGTGAAGGAAGAATGAAGAGTCTCCAAGTCCTAAACAAAATGCAAGATGGATTGAGCGGAAAAGCCAGAGTTGGGCTCATTGAGCTGCATGTCACGACTCAAGTGAAGAAGATCAGACTTACAGAGGATGTTTAAGCGATAGGCTTCACTCTCATTGGATGAGAAGCTGTTGGAAGCATGGCATGTATAGTCAGCAGCATCACTTCGATGACTTGGGTTAAACTCAAGGGTCTGGTTGTCGTCCTTCAAAGAGATGTGGCCACCTGGGCGCACAACCTGGCTTCCTTTGGTCCATGAGTATGAAACATAGTCCCCTCTTGATGTGCAATACAAGGAGATTAGCTTGCCCTCCATAGCCTCGGATGGACCAGTGACGGAGACCTTGGTTACTCGACCTGCAGGAAGGGAAAAAGAGTAGATGACGTAGAAGGTCTCATCAGGAGAGGGAGGTTTGAGTGACACATTAAAAGCAACCTGCAGAAGTGGATAGGACTCGTGGCCGTAGGAATGTCATTGAGGAGGAATTAACGTGGACACAACTGTTGCTAACCTGAGGGATTCTGCAGCTTGGTTCTCCATCTTGTGGCTGGATTAACTGCACCTAATTTTCATCTGGCACTTCTTACATCCAAAGATCAAACTGGCAACCTTCTTCCCATCTTTAGGGCATTCTTAGTGGTTGCTGGATGTAATCTGCATGCCATGTAGACTAAGCGCTGATACCTCCTCACGTCTTGCCTTTTCCAAGGAACTCAACTGCCACAGGTTCTCCCAGTTGAATGAAAGACAGGTTGAGTGCATGTTTGCGTACTGGGGATATGACAGGAGTGACATCAAGGCCACATGCACCCTGTGAATGTCTCAAGGGATCTTAGCTTGGAAGGAAATGCGTTCAATAAACAAGTAAAAAAAGTATCCTGAGAAAGACAATGGTGGGACTGCTCAACCGGTGTAGATCAACATCAGGATGGTTTGCAGTCAAAGTAGAGCCATCTCTGAAGGGGATGAAACTCAGCTTGTGAAAGGGCTGCCAACCACAGATAAGATGGCTGGAGTAGTGCCATGGAAAACCACCTCTTACCATCCTCTGGTTACTCACTTTTTTCTAAATAAATCTCCAGGTTGCTGCTATTTCTTTTCTTTTGGAGGAGATAATTTTCCCCCTGGCAGACGTAGGTCCCCATTTTGTCTTCCGTGAAGTCTTCAATGAATAATTTTGGACTGGTAGCTAATTGCTTTCCATTATGAAACCAAAGATATCGCGGCTGGGGAAATGAATCAGCGTTGCATGTGAGCGCAATGTTGTCGTGCTCTTTGTAATATCGTTCAGTTGGCTGGATTTCAGGTTTATCCGGGCCATCTGGGGACAAACATACAATGCAGGTAAATTTGGATATGATTGAATGCCTTCCCTCTGTTATTTCAGTCTGAAGGACTCCCTCACAGATTAGATTCGTGTTTCTAGGTCTTGGCAGTGTGAAGATGTGTGGACTTCAACTTCCAGCTCTGTTGACTGAGGAGTTCTGAGGTTGAAGTCCACTCATCTTCACATTGTCAAAATTGAGAAACACTGGATTAGATAGAACATAAGACCTATTCATATTTTTTGAAAAGCAGAAACACCAAACCTTCTTGCCTGTGGCAAGCTGCCATATGTTCCCTCCAAGTAGGGCAATTCCATGTCAAGCACCTGCTGATGGACATGGTCATGTAGGACATCTCAGAAGTGGTGAATGGGTGAGCAGAGTTCAGCCGAAGCTTGAGAGGCTGGAAGCCAAATACTTACAGAGAACATTGAAGTCGAAAATGTCACTTATTCTACTGGTGACTTTGTTGGAAACTTGGCACTGATACCTCCCAGCATTGCTCTTGGTTGCAGATGGGATGAAGAGCGTCTGATTGTTGTCCAGAAGCTGGGACTTATCCTTGAATAGTTGATTGTTTTTAAACCACTTTATAGGTAGGTGTTTCGATGTTTTGCATGTTAGACGAACTGGGGCAAATTCCACAGTGTAATTGTTTGGTTTGGCAATCACTTCTGGCTTGGGCAGAAACTCTGCAGACAGGAGAGAGATTGTTGTCACTAGCAACTTTTGTGCCAGTGTGCATACCTGCATGTGATCAGTGATAGAAATGGGAAGTGAGATACACCCCCCGAAGCCCAGAAGCTGTTACAGGATTGTAATGTTTCTTACCTAAGACAGAGGGGGAATGTTTATTATTTATTAATTTACAGCCCCAAAACCCAGCCATCAAAATGAAAACGCGTACGACACTTCTTTAAAAAAAAAATCTTATGGATAAGATTCGATTAAAGGCAAAAGCTATGAGAAAGGCACCTGACACTTCCCATGGACCAAAGCTACAGATAAAAATGTTGTCACTGCCATTGATGAGTTTAGAAATTAAGTATCTATGAATATTCTCATTAATCCAGGTCATGATAAGTAATAAAAATTGCAAAAATGTTGCAAAGTTCCCTAAAAAGGCAACTGGACGTTAAATACAAGATGTTATTGAAGATGTTTTACCTTATATCTGGAAAGCTTTTTCAATCCATCTTTAGAAATTTAGAAATTCTTGCTTAAAATTTAGAAATTGTCGCTTAAAAGGAAAGCAGTAGCATCCTTGTCTTGACAAAAGTGAAACCTTGCGATGGCGAGGGTTATACATTTTAATCTTTGCTGTGTCTAGAGTGGATATTTTAAGAGAAATTAATCTCCTTAGCACAGGACAAGAAGTAATGGGTGGAAGTTAGTCAGAGAGAGGTCCAACCTGAAAATAATTTCCTGATAATGAAAATGATTAATCAATGGAACAGCTTCCCTCTTGGAGTTGTGGATGCTCCATTGCTGGAGATTTTCAAGAAAAGATTTGGCAACCGTTTGTCTGGGATGGTATAAAGACTCCTGCTTTGGGCAGGGGGTTGGATTAGAAAATCTCCAAGGTCTCTTCTAGCCCTATGATTCCACATAATGGGGTACAGGTTCAACCTCATTATCTGAATATACACAAACACAGTTTTCATATGGAAAACTGAGATATTTTCCAGTTGTTGCCCTGATGGATAATGCATCAATTTAGGCCAGAGAAAAGAAGCTTCCTATAGGGAACACTGTACGCATCGGCTTAAAAAGTAGCTAGGGTTGTGCAAACGGATGGGGCAATTCTTCTATCAGTAGAAGAGAATATTTGTAGCTCAGGGTTTAACTGTGGAGTCCTTGGTGCTCACTGAGCTTGGTTGTTTCCTTGCAGACATTTCATTACCCAGCTAGGTAACATCATCAGTGCTAGTTGGAGTGCACTGATGATCTTACTTAGTTGGGTAATGAAATGTCTGCAAGAAAACAACCAAGCTCAGAAAGCACCAAGGATCCCACAATTCTTCTGTAACAGAGATGTTGGCCCAGTTTGAGTGAATATCAAAGTCCCAGACCCTTTGGATTTTATCACAGCCTAAAGTAAATGAAGTTGGTATTGACAGATCACAATAAATCATGTCTTGATTGATTTGCCTTTGCAGGATGGATACAAATCAATCATGCAGGCTAAGATGAAATAAAGAGGTCCCCCAAATGACTTACTTTGCCCAAGACCTTAAACGCCATAGTCCTGCCTAGGCCCCAAAAGAGACACAACCCATTAGAGTTGAATTACAGCATTACAAGTTGTGTGAGGCATGTCTGTTATTGTTTTTAGAAATGTAACTTATACAGAGTCAAAGATGGAGATCTTCCTATAGACACACACCTGAGTACCTTAGAGCAACATGCTCAAAATTTTGGCCATGAATAGCTTCCTGGCAGCTGGGATAAAATCTTTCCCATGCTAGTTTGCAAATTTTGTATTTCTAGAGATGATCTTCAGGACTTTACAGCTAGTTCTCTCACTTGGTTGTCCTATGCAGAGGATTGGAAATAGATGCCTGAATATCTGAAACATTTCGCCTGCTCAATAAATCTTTCACTTAGCTACCATCTAGCTGAGTGGTTGAAATGTTTTCTTGAAAATACCAGGACTTTGGGTTTTGAGTGATTTATTTCAAGGTCTTCTCTACTGCAATAGGCCAATAATACTGTAAGAGACCTACCCAGCTCAATTGTTTTACTGAGAAAAAAATGTCTGTATCATCCACATGTAATAAAATAAATATGGAATGTTTGGCTAGAGAGGGAGGTTGAAAATCTGGGATGGCAAAAACCTCAGTTGTACCATTCATATAAAGATTGAACAGCAAGAGGACCGTCTATATCCTTGCCTGACTCCTTTACAAGTGGAAATGGGCTCAGTTAGTTTCCTTTTGCGATTCCCTTTGACTTGTACGAAAGTGCCTTGGTGTAACTGTGTTATCAGTTTAAGGAGATGGTGACTAATTGCTGAGGCTGCTCATTTTCTCCAGAGTTTTTCTTGGGATACAGAATCGGACTTGAATAAAACTAGAGTAAGCAAAGATAAACCATAGTTGTGGTTAATAGCTTTGTCCAGCCATTGCTCTAAGATATTATGAACATGGACTGTTCCATAGTGAGGTTAATGCATTACTATGCTACTGTGGGAGAAGGAAGGGTGGAACCAGGGGTTAAGAGGGGGATCAGCCTTGAATCACTATACATGCACAAACGCCAAAGGTCCAACCCCTTGTGAGGACCATTGGTGTGGGACAAGGAGGGGCTGAGCCGGGAGCGAAGAGGGGGATCAGTTTGGAGTCTCTGCCATGCACAAGCGCCAGAGGTCCAACCCCACATGAAGATTATTAGCCTTATCTGGGGAGCGCAGGTGATCAGTAGGCAGTTGGAGAGATTCTTGGGGTCTTGTAGCATCAATAAATCTGTTAGCTAGAACTGCACCAACTAAGCCTGCTCCTTCGTATCTAACAGCTAAAGCAAAAGACCTCGTCTTCAGCTGAGTAAATAGGTCAATCCTTCTGAATGTATTATTGCACAGTCTCAGAAAACAACAAGAATAAAAAGGTATTCAGCCATACCTATGACAGTTAAGTTTGTTTGACCTACATAAGAAAGTCCAGGTGCACCTTCTAACAACATGTACAATGCAGAATCTTGGAATCTTAACTTGCGGATGGAAAGGGAGCAGTTTGGATGAATGGTCTCCCGTCCAGTGTATTCAGATCCTGGTGTGAACCCATATAATGGGAGCAAGAATGTTATTCCAATTCTCTGCATTACTTTTGGAGATGGGCCCCTGGACCAGCTACAGTAGACAATCTTATCTGTGGGTTTTGGTGGACTCAACATAACGTCAAGATTCTCCATCGGATGTGGAGGATCCAACTCAATAGAGAGTGTCCCTTTAACTTGAGCCAGATGGAAGATGGCAGCTGCAGTAAAAGAGGAGAGAAAAAGTGATTCTAGACAAAATAAATGTCAAGCAAAGGACCATTGAATTAATTATTTTTTTTCGTACAAACAAAGCAAATCTGTTGCATGCTGATTTGTGATATAACCAACAATCAATCCAAGGCTATAACCCAGGAAAAATGAGGAATGGACTTAAAAAAATCTATCAATGTGATTAATTAAAAAAACAGCTAGGAAAAGGCTGAAGGCATATAAAGCACACAAATATCAAGTGTCTACATCATATTAAATTACTATTTCAATGTAATTCAGTGAATTTACCATTGTCTGGGTACACACAACATGCTGTACCCAAATTGAACAAGCTGTATTATATAATGTAATGTGTGAACTCTATCATGGTAGCTAGTATAGGTCTGAAGGCTAATGTCTTAGATCTCTACCATTTTGGCCATGATCTGAATTAACTAAAATTTCCTGAATAGTCTACAAGGGCAGCTCCATATTCATAGTCAGCACATCTTCGCTCAGAAATATCAGTCTAAGCAATTGCGGTTGTATAATTTCAGAAGGAATTCGAGCGCTGGTGTATTAGAAGGACAATCTCACTTAAGCCAAAGTGATGGGACATTTGGCAATGTTAAAACAGTTGGAGTTCCAACCATCCAAATTCTTTTTGTTTTTTGAACGCTCTGTGTCTACGAGGTTCCAGCAAGCCATTTCTGCTTTATGTGGGATTTTTGTCTGTTTTGTTATTAAGGCTCGGGACTCTGGAAGTTCATTAACTGAAATGTAATCAGTAATCATTACTAGCACCAAAGTCCTGTTCATGCAAAATAAGATCAGCATGAATGTCAAAACAGTAGAGCAAAGCTGCAAAAAAACAGATACAAGCTTCCAGCATTCTAATTCAAATTATTAATAAATAGATTTAATACAGCAGCCCACTCCAATTTATTTATTTATTTATTTAAAACAAGTATATAACTGCCCATCTTTCAGCCAACTCCGGGCAGCTCCCAATCATATTAAAACTATAAAACTCTATCAATTAAAATATTAAAACTAACAAAAACCTGGCACCAAATGATTATTAATTCCTCAGCTTACAAAATATAAAACTATATTCAAATAATTAAAAACCATTAAAACTGGAGACGATCCATCCCTCCATCCACGCTCACATCCAGCTCCAGACACTGCCAAAAAATCCCAGGCAGATGCATCAGGAAGTCTAATGAGGACCTGATCCTCCACCCAAGCTCACACCCAGCCCTTGAAGACTTATTCGAGGTTCCCATCCATACCTGCCCAAAGGACCATCCACCAGGAGCTCCTCCCTCCAGGGATATTGCACACACCATCCATTGAGCAAGGTGACTTTCTGTTCCTAAGCTCCAGATCCAAAATCTGGTACCACCAGGGCCACTGACCAAGCTTTTATCCTGCAGAACTTGGCAGGTGAGATCTGGCCATCTCTTATCTCTCAGCCCCCACACAGTTAACCAAAGCCAACTTCGGTCTTTCCAAACAGGTGTGGGAAGATTCACAAGCTGTAACATACAAGGAAGGAGTAAATGTACCAGAAAACCCATAAAGTTGATCATTACTAAAAGAACATGGGTCACAGTAACCAAATTAAAAGCATCACAACATGTTCAAAGCCTCTAGTTTGTTATAAAGAGCTACAGTTTATGTGCTGCATCTTGCCAACGTAGTATAGCCTTGGGCTACAAAGAGAAATAAATAGATACATCAAATAAGTACAAATAAATAAATAGAAATAAAAGGGGTGCGGTGGCTGAGTGGTTAAGACACTGGGCTTGTTGGCTGAGTGTCGAGACCCAGGCGCCGCACGATTCCCAGCTCCTGCCAACCTAGCAGTTTGGAAGCATGTAAAAAGCTAGTAGATAAATAGGAACTGCCTGAATTGGTGGGATGGTAACAGCAACCTGTGCGCCTTGGCATATAGTCATGCCGGCCACATGGCCACGGAAGCCTCTTTGGACAATACTGGCTCTTCGGCTATGAAACAGAGATGAGCACCACCCCCTAGAGTCAGACACGACTGAAAGGCGAAACGTTTACCTTTTTTACAAGGAGAAATAAATGAAAATGTTGTATGTTGAATGTTATTCCTATGAGATATCAGTGATTGTTCCCATTGATGCAAGACGGCAAGAAACTTTCCCCAAAAACTTTTCCACAGAAAAAAATAGAAAGAGAATGAAAATAACGTGCTCTATTATTCATTCCTCATCTCAAAGGAAGATTAGTGAGAACAGATAATATAGATGTCCTGGCACCTGTCATATCACCTTTAGAGCAGGGAGGTAAATTAACCAAGAACGTATTTGAGCCCTGGATCCTGTTTTGCTGTACTCCAAGAAATCCGTTGGTTCCCAAGTGCTGGTAGACAGATTTTATAGTGGGCCAACCATCTTTCAGCAAGTGGTTTTTGTTATGAACGCATCCAAACACAAAACCACGAAGAGGAAATTTATGGAAATAGAACAAGAGAACCGATTCTTCTGTTAGCCACACAACATTAATATTCTAAAAATGATAAAAAGACAAGAACAGAAAGACAGAAAAGAAGGGACAGAAGAGTACCAGATTCTGTAGGGTGCAGTCAAAACTCAAGATGGCAACCACAACGGATTCGCAATGTAGATGAACGACAGGCAGAGCGTCAGTTGCACCATTGTGGCTGCCTTCTTGACTTTTTGGACCACAACCTGTTCATGCTCCTGTATATCTATGTACATGCACTCACGCACACAGACATACACAAACACATAACACATATAATACCACGCAAAAGTCTTAGGCCACCACCCGCTTTGTTTTAGCAAAGTTGTAATGACCATCCATAATTATTTTTCGGCCTCTGTATTAAGATCCAAACAGAAAATACAGGAAATACGGATGCAACATTTAAGCAAACACAATTTTCAGAGCAAAGTGGCTTCTTTAGGCAAAAGCCAGGATTAAACAGTCAGTACGAAATACTTGCCACTTTAGCCTATGGAAGGTGCTTTTTTCTGCTCTTTTGTTTTTGAATACCGCACACGAATTTCCCGTATTTTCCGGTTGTATTCTAATAAAGACATAAATATTATGGTCATTACACCATTGCTAAAGCAACGAACCTAATGGTGGCTGGAGACTTCTGCACAGTACTGCAGTTTTAATTAAATAATAAAGGAAATGAATTAAATAATCAAGGAGATCAAACAAGCTGGAGAGAATCCTGTAGCTCTTTGGACAGCGAGGTGAACAAAAATAACTCTGCAGAAAATGGGAGCTGTTCTGAACACCGTCCACCTCCGCTTCCCACGCAGTCGCCCTTTTTGCAAAGAACATTCAGATGTTTAGGGACAGAGAGAAACTACCATTAAAGAGAAAAGGAACTCTTGGGTGGATACGTAAGCAAACCTAACATTAACACAGCCTGTCCTCTGGGTCTCTCTAAACGTGACTCGCTTTAGTTGTGTATTAAGCCCAGAAGGCGCATCGAAACGTCGCTTCTTTCCACTTGCAGAACTTGCCAACTGGCAGCACTGAACAAGCAAGCTGGCTGGTGCGTGGAGTTGTTGCTGTTTTACACAAACACACGACAGCCATCGGAAGGAGAAGTTCTCATTAAAGAGAAGGATATATTTGTTAAATTACTGCATGTAGCAGATATCTCCATGTTTTATTTGTATTTTAATGCTATATTGTGCTTTACTGTTTTATTGAGTTCAACTGTGAGCTGCCGAGATTCTCTTCTGAGACGGGCGGAATATAAATGTGGTGAATGAATGAATGAATGAATGAATGAATGACCCTTTAATCTTCGGGGGGTGGAACTTTCGCTCTGGGCTGCTCCCACCACCACCACTATTTTTGCAGCATTTTTAAACACCTTCCTCTGCGTTCCGCTTTCTTTACGTGATTTTTTTTGTCTCTGTGTTTGATTGCTCTCCTTGACTCTTGCTTTCACTCTCTGAACTGCGCATGCCGTGTTCTTCTGTGTTGCATTTGGTTACTTTACTCTTTATGTTTTCTGTTTCTTTTCAATGGAAACTGCTCCAGTGTTTATAAGCATGGGAGAACCGTCAACAAATCCAAGAAGCAAATAATAAATAAGCCAGTGCAGTTTATCGTATTAATGCAAAGACCTGTTGCAGGTTGAATGTTGTCGGGACAGAGATATTACGACCTCGGTGAGGGATTCCCCTCTGCATGGGCCATTGCAAAATCCTTTCTAGGTGACCTTCCATCCTGCAAGTAATCCTAAATCTGTCTCTCCATTTTTGGAGATCAGGCCATAATGGGCTTTTTTTAAGGCCTAAGAAAGGCCAGCTCATGGGAATTTCAAGCAGTAATTTATAATTTCTTTCTGGTGACTGTGAAGTTAAAAACCACAACAACGGAAGGAGATCAGTCTGGGACAGGTTTCTGTATCAGAAGTTTGGGTCTTAAGGAATCCATATTATTGTTATCAATATTTTTAATCCTGTTAAGATTTCTTTGAGGATGCAGTCTGGTTAATATGAAAGTGTACATGAGTGGCTCCAACACCACAGAATCAAGAGAACAACCATATTGTACGCTGACAACAAAAAAGTAACACAATGGCCATTGATCAAAGAGAATGATTTATTGAATATAAATTTCCATACTTCTCAATGTATTCGATTAACTGCACACATTCCTTCCTTAAGGAAATGGCAATGATACTTGAGCACTGATTAATTCACTGTTATAATCTTAATGAAGAACCATGGGTGAACTCCGAGGGGCTCTACAAGGTGGTTTTATAGTAAATTTCTCAAAATTTAAAATGATGAAAAAGCAGATGGAGCATCAACTTGCATCAGAAATTAGAGAACAGAAACCTAAAAGAGAAAACATTTGATCATTAGATAGAACCAGTTTTTGTTACAGATTCTGGGGTACAGTCTGAAAACTCTCTTTTGGTCATTTGCTTTTAACTACAGATGAGGGTTTGAAAAATGTTTACGCAACCTGAGTTATAGTACGATTACCATTAAGGTAAAGAGAAGTAGCTGCAACTTGGAAATAGCAAGGAACAATGGGGCATCTCCTCCTATGATGATTCTTACACACACACACACAAAAGAAACAACAAGTCGGAAACTGAGCATCACTTGTGCTGGGCTGGAAGCATTACATCAGTCCTGTCCAACCTTGGCAACTTTCAAGATGTGTGGACTTCAACTCCAAGAATTCCTCAGCCAGCTGTTACCTACCTCTGCATTACATAAGTATGGCTGGCAAATAGGAAGCTTATCTCAGGCCCTTCACACCTCAGCATCGCTTTGGTAGTTCACCCTGCAGATGCCGAGATGGCTTTATGAGCTTGGGGAGTCAACCATGTCAGTAACAAAAAATGCATGAGGCAATAACCAGTGGATATTCCATGAGAAATAAGTGTACAAATAGTAGGACTACTAAGAAAGAAAGAAAGAAAGAAAGAAAGAAAGAAAGAAAGAAAGAAGGAAGGAAGGAAAGAATGAAAGAAAGAAGGAAGGAAGGAAGGAAGGAAGAAAAGAGAGAGACAGAGAGAGGGAGGAGGGAAGGAAGAAAGAAAGAAAAGAGGGAGGGAGGGAGGGAGGAAGGAGGGAAGGATGGATGGATGGATGGATGGATGGATGGATGGATGGATGGACCAATAGGGAAACAACTCCACTGACACAAACACAGAAGAATTAAAAAAAAAGTGGATACCTTCCTGGGAGCCTATGTCTCTGTAGGATAAAATAAAGATTTCCCCTTTCAGTCATGACCAACTCTAGGGGGGGGTGCTCATCTCCGTTTCCTAGCTGAAGAGCCCGCGTTGTCCGAAGATGCTTCCGTGGTCGTGGCCGGCATGACTGTATGCCAAGGCGCACGGAACGCTGTTGCCTTCCCACCAACGTAGGTGGTACCTATTTATCTACTTGCATTTTTCATGCTTTCAAACTGGTGAGTTGGCAGGAGCTGGAGCAAGTAACAGGAGCTCGCCCCGTTACGCAACAGCTGGGTCTTGAACTGCCCAGCTGCCGACCGTCCAGCCAACAAGCCCAGCGTCTCAACCTCGGCCACTGCTCTCCTTTTCTGAAGTTGTTTGGTATTCCTAAAAAGTCAACGGTGTAACGAAAGCTCCACCTGGTTTGATGTGCATTGCATATACTACGTAGATAAAACCAGGTGGAGCCTGCATTGCAAAGTTGTGGCCGCCAACTTGATTGTCCTCACCTTCTCTATGGAGACCCCAGATGTGGGGCCCAGATGCCCTGTGATGATCAAAACCCTTGGGGAAACTAAGGCAAACAAATCATTCCCGAATATTTTCTGTAAAATTGATACTTACTTATAGTATCCAAAATGGCTTTTTTCCCTCATTTCTGGTTTAAGCTTTTTAACTTTCCTAAGGGGAGAAAAAGAGACCATGAGGATAATATTATGTGTCCCTCCATCATCAATCCCAAGTAGGGATTCCTCCATCTTTTTGCCAACTGACTAGGATTTTCCTCCCTTCTACTCACCTATCATGTCAATTTCCAGGGTGGTCTCACGTTTCAGCCCAGATTTCATATTTGTCGCTTGACAAGTGTAATTCCCGGAATTCTCTGGGATGATATCCTGAGTGACCACCTCAGGATTCCCCATAATTGGCCTCCCCTTGTGAAACCATACATTGTCTGTGCCGGGAAACGCAGCTACTATGCAAGTTAGATTGATTTGTGCCTTCAAGATGTCAATGGTCTCATTGATAACAGGAGGGTCAGGTCCATCTGCAAGAAACAGGTGTAGTTTTAAGTAGAGAAGAACAACTTTCAAAATCATGCCCTTGCAACCTTCTGAAGGCCTAACATGCCTATGGAAGAGACTGCCTTGAATATCACCTAGATCGGGGTTATTCAAGCTTGCCAACTTTAAAATGTGTGGACTCTAACTCCCAGAATTCCCCTGCCAGCACGTCACCCTTGGAAAAATGAAAATTAACCCAGATTTGGGGTTCTGTACTAAACAATGAACCCTAAATTAAGAATTTATGAATGGGTTCATAAAATATACAAATCTACTGAACCCCTCCAAAATAAGCCAAGGTTAAAATGAACTCAGCCTCGTATATAAGTTGAATGTAGCCACTAGGTTAACAAATTCATGGGTCATTCAGAGTTGCAGGACCTCAATTCCTACAGTCCCTACACTGGGAATTGAAAAGATGACGTTGGAAGACCTAAGGAGAGGGAGAAATTGCAAATATATATATAGAGATAGATATAACCAATGTAGCCTCTGCATTTATCTTACTGGTGAGGTAGGGTAGCATCTGTTTCTGGCCTGAAATCAGCCCCAGGTCTACTAGTTGCTGTCCCTTTTCCTAGTTTTCTCCCATTCCAGAATAAGAAGGAATGAAAGGTGTCCCATCTCTTAACACAAATGCAAGACAGAATTGGTGAAAAAACAAAGTGAGCCATGTTGGGTGCATACCACGACTCATGATAAGAAGATCAGACTTACAGATGATGTCTAAGTGATAGGCTTCACTTTCACTGGAAGAGAAACTGTTGGAAGCATGGCATGTATAGTCAGCAGCATCGCTTCGATGACTTGGGTCAAACTCAAGGGTCTGGTTGTTGTTCTTCAAAGAGATGTAGCCACCTGGGAGCACAACGTCGCTTCCTTTGGTCCATGAGTATGAAATATTGTCACCACTTGCTGTGCACTGCAAAGAAGTAGGTTGGTCTTCTGTGGCATCTGACAGACCAGTGACAGAGACCTTGCTTACACAACCTGCAAGGAGGGAAAAAGAGCAGATGTAGAAAGTCTCACCAGGAGAGGGAAACCTTAAGTGACACATTAAAAGCAAACTGCAGAAGTGATAGGATTCACAGCCACGGGACTGTCAGTGACTAAGAATTAACATGGACCCAACTGTTGGTAACCTGAGGGATTTTTCAGCTTGGTTGCCCACCCTGACGCTGGAACAGGTGAACTTAGTTTTGATTTGGCAATTCTTGCATTCAAACCCAAAGCTGGCAACTTTCTCATCCTTCAGGCAAACATAGAAGTCACTGGGCAGGCTAGCGGGGTAGGAGCGGGCATCCTCCTGCTTCTTGCCTTTTCCAAGGAACTCGAGAATTGCCAACAGTTTTCCCAGTTCACTCAAAAATGTGACTTTGTGTGGGTGTATGTGTAGGAGACTTGACAGGAGTGACTTCAAGCCACATGCACCCTACTCATGGTCCAAGGGATCGAAGGTCACCAGGAAAATCATGAAGCTTGGGACCTGGATTATTCCATAAAATCAGAAGTGGCTTTTTTAGAGAGTTGAAGTGGAAGATAAAATGAGCTAAATAAACACGTAAAAGACACTGATAGACGAGAATGTCTTTAGCTCAAGGTTAAACTGTGAGCTCTTTGGTGTTCTCTGAGCTGGAACATTCTTACAGATGTTTCATGATCAATCTAGGCTAACATCATCAGTGTTAGAGGGGAGTGAGGTTTGCTCTCTTGATATACCAGGAGAATTTTAGTGAAATAAAAATACACTCAAAAATAAAAATAAACAGCAGCCTGATCAAGGAAACTCCAAGAATAAGCCCCCCACAACAATGACAGGGTAAACCACTAGCATATAAAAAGAGCAAACCTCACTCTCCTCTAGCACTGATGATGTTACCTAGTTTGATCATAAAACATCTGCAGGAAAACAACCAAGCTCAGAGAGCACCAAGGACCTCACAAGTAAAAGTCTTCCTGAAGGAAAGAGCGATGTGACCAGTCTTTATGGTCACACCTAAGAGGACTAGCAGTGTAAAACAACTCAACCTTTAGCAGGAAGTCAGGGCTGATAAAAGGGCTCTTAGCCACAGACCTACCCCTGGAGTGGTAGCAATGGATAACAACTGTTGGACACATTGCAATTACGTACTTTTCTCCAAATGGATCTGCAGGACTTTGCTCCTTGTTTGTACGTGAAGGAGTTCATTTGCAGCTTTGCAGATGTAATTCCCGGTTTTGTTTTCGTTGAAATCTTCAATGAATAATTTGGGTCCATTATCCAATTCTATGTCATTATGATACCAGACATACTGAGGCCTGGGAAATGAATCACTTGAGCAGGAGAGGATGATGTTCTGGTGTTCTTTATTGCATGAGTTAGTTGGATGGATTTCAGGTATCTCTGGAGCATCTGGGGACAAATAGGCAAGGCAGGAAAACTTGGATATGAGCTAAATGATTGAGGTTGAATACTTAACCCGTTCACACACAAGAGCAAGTGTTTTTTTTAAGTGTGAGGCTTCCATACTTTGAGTACAAATATTTAAGGTAGGTATGTCCAACCTTGGCAACTTTAAGATGTGTAGACTTCAGAGTTGCCAAGGTTGGACACACCTGGTCTACCGTGTTTCTCAACCTCAGCAACATTAAGCTGTGTGGATTTCAACTCCAGTAATTCCTCAG
>JANHZU010005828.1:324115-339963 GCA_032468055.1 Acrochordus granulatus | reverse complement strand
ATTATGTTTTGTCATGCAGTCAAACAAATGATTAAATTGGATTTGGAATTTTTATCCATCAATTTAGTCCTTCCCAAGGACCTGGGATAGGCATATGCTGTTATGTGACAGTGTTATAGATATAGTTGTAGGATGTCAGGTGTTCCAGGTATAGCTGCCTTTTGCAATTGACTGATGTTGACTTTGTCAATGGCAATGGTATTCAAGTGAAGCTCCTGTTGTTTTGGGATTGCACCCAAGGCATCTATCACAATTGATACTATCATTATTATTATTAAACTATTATGAAGCAGTATTCCCATAACACCCGTAAGCTAACCTTGTACAAACATAGAAAGCCATTATTAATTACTCTTCTTTTACTCGGATTTGACTGAAGGTTGTGAAAGCTTTTATCATCCTAACTCCTGCCTACCAATCACATGACCGAGAGAAATTAAGTTTGGAACTGCAAGGACACGTGAGGAAAATTACAGCTCCATATAAGTACCCCAGAAAGGTGAGTCCTTGGCACAACAGGAGATTCCTGTCTTCTTTGGCTTCAACCACTGATAGGGCCTTGAAGATTGCTGAAGTGACACCATCTCCTAGGGCTGTCCTGTGGCTGCACCCTGGGTGGCTGTGCTAACTCCTGTTCACAATAAAAATTGGAATGAACATTGTGCAGCCAAAGTAGGTCAGGCCAAGTTAGCATCATCATGTAACTGACATTTCCATGACATTTAGTACCATTAAAGAATGTTCTCTGTTGATTTAAGCATTTCCCTTTTCAGACACATTAAGAATAATAATTTGGTTTCAGTATAAACATCTTGGGCTTTAGGGGTCCTTATACAGCCCCAAACTACAAGTGGTTCACTCTTGCTCTTAAATTATATATCCCATTGAGGAAGGGACCACAAATTAGAAATATGGAAATAATTCAGTAGGTGAACTTAAGTGACACCAGCTCTCAGTGTAAGGCTATGGGCAATTTGAAGAATTCGGTCTTTGCATCTCTGCAGCCACACATGTCGAAATTCAGTGATACTTCTCTTAGATTATAATGGCACAGGACCCTGACTTCCTCACCCCTTCTCTTGAACCTTCTAAATAAATCTACAAATGCATCCGCTAAAGCTTTTCATAGGATTGTAGAATTGGCAGATCATCTAATCCAATTTATCACTGATGGTATAACCCTGATAGGTTGTAAAATCAGCAGTCATCCTGATAGGTGATCATTCCCCAGAGTTTGTAAAGATGTCATCCATTCAGCCAATTCAAACCCCAGCACTTCTGCTGAGTACAGAATAGGACAGTGACACCTTTATTTTGTTTCTTTTCTATCTCAAGTGATCTCTGGTGTCTCTGAGACAAAGCATTGCATTCAAAATGAATGAATGAATGTTAAAGTGAATGAGCTTTGCCTTTGTAAATTGTCTGTGAGAATGTCCTTGAGAATGGAGGAGGAGAACCACAGATTAGGCAATGAACAGATAAGAGTGAGCTGAGCCTACAAAAGGAATAGAGGTGTGGCAGACATCTCAGAAGGAACTCTCTTCAGTTTTTTTGGATTATAAAGGTGAGGGGGAGATACAATACATACTTTCAGACTTGCAAGATTTTGTTAATGTAAACTTAAACAATGGTACTGTTAATACTCCTAGTTGGTGCTTCTTGTCTAGACTATCTCAAAGAGCTGACAGACTTTTTTTTTCTCTTTCTTAAAAAAATACAATTCACTCTGTTTTCATTAGATTGAGTTTGTTCAAGATCTACCCAAGACAATTTCTGGAAAAATCCAAAGGAATTTGCTGAAAAAAAAGGAATGGGAGAAACCCTAATGGATTTTAAAGCTAGCAAGGGACTTGAGGAGAAGGACATTATTTGTCATAGCAAAATCAGCCAACTTCCTCAGTGGATCTACTGTATGTTGGGAAATACAGTTCTCTGGAATTCACTCTCAGATGGGTATCACCAATTATTTCCCAGAACCACACTGAGAGCAATTGAGGAGGGATGCTCCAGTGTCATACCTTATTTGTCATAACTTGCTGACAAGGCAAGGGAAAGTCTTGAGCAACAGTGAAACCAAATGAGTTGGTTGAACACAGTTACAAACCAATATAATAGGAGCAGGAGAAATGAGGTCCTTTGTATGTTCTGGATTTATCATTTTGGTAATCTCCAACCAGAAGAGCTAACGGCCAGAACCATGGAAGCTCTATTCCAAAACTGTGGGAAGACACCAGATTGTTTATATTGGTTCCATAATATCAAGCATATATCAACAGTACAGGTTGAAACAAAGTTCAGACATGGAGGTCTATACCACCCTTTGGATGTTCATAAAAATAATGTTTGGAAGAAAGTTAATGGTCTTGATCAGTTTGATGTTTCCAAATATTGTTGATCTATCATTCCTTATATATTGATATCAAGCTAATGCTTTGGTTGTAAATACCACCCACACCTGAAAGGAAAATATCTACAAGACTGGGAGAGATCTAAGATTTACAGAACTGCAAACAAACACGAGGTGGGAAATGAAGTTGTGGGAAAAAGGCCCCAAAAGAGCATCCCACTGAGAAGAGATGGTCTTTAGTGGGATAGGAAAGTTGCAAGAATAGCTGCTTCAAGTTTGCATTACAATCTTGGTCATAAATATTAAAATAAATACATTTGTGAAAGTGAAGTCCATCTATGAAAGCAACTTATAACAGGAGGAAGAGCTAATTAATTTATGTTATTTTTTTAATGTTTTAATATTTTGTAGTTTTGCTTTCATGATGTTGTAAGCCACCCTGAGTCACCTGACACTGAGGTGGGTGGCAAATAAATTTAATAAATAAATACATGGGCCATCAACCTAGAGAAGAGTGGGCAACCCACAGTCAACCCATAACAGTCCCAAATCTCTTTTATTTTGCAGTCCTCAACCCCCTGCCATCCCCCCAGTCACACTGTGAAAACTGGGAGTCCCGTTTTCCTTCTCTTGATCCACCAAAGGGTGTGAACTGACTTGACATGGATAACAGCAACAACAAAACCCCTAATCCTTTCCTAAAAAGATCCTCCAAAACTGATCCTCAGAAAACAATCCCAACTTCTTCCTTTTTGTCACATTGACCCTGTTTTGTCCACATATGCTCTGACTGCTATGAATTATACGTGAGGATCTCAGTCAGCAAAAAGTTGGTATCTGGAACATAATTCTGGCTACTAGATATCTGGGCAGAGAGAAGAAGGCTTCTGTGTCATAATATCAGAACATCATATTAGGAAAGACCAGAATTTTCCAAACAGAAAGTATCTGGTCTTCTCCTAAGGTATGTTCCCATTTCCCCAATGGAAATATTTTAGGGGAAGGTCACCCCTAAAGTTTGACCTTTTGAAGCATCAAAAAGCATCTCCTAAATCCTGCATGCTCTTTTGTTAAAACAGATGGTTTTTTACACATTTGCCTACAGCTTCGCTGTACAAGTTCGCAGCTTCGCCTGCAGACCCTGGTGCTGCGGTGTGCATAGTTCTTAATCTGAAAAACCACATGGTAAAATTTGGAGAAAAATGGGAGAGGGAAGGGAAAATCTATTCTGAAGATCTAATAATGCATCAAAGAAGACCATCTGACAATCCCAGGTCCTTGGGAAAGTCTTGGATAAGTAGACAAAAATGCCAAATCCCATCTGAACAGCCGGCTGGCTGAGCAATGAACCAATAAAATGCCATTTAATTGAGTTACTTGAAGAATAGGAAGACTGTATTCTGCCAGCATTTTTCTTCTCTACTTATAGAAGGCAAAGAGGTGAGAGAAGAGCATGACATCGCTTTGTGAAGACCAATTTCATCGCCACAAGTCAGAACTAATGAGTTCCCTGGAGCGTCTGCCTATCGTCCTTAATTGTGCTTTTTTCTACCAAGGCTGCTGTGCAAACACACAAACATAAAGTAGATATCGACTGCCGCTTTGCAGCCTGTCAAGAACCAATTATTTCTTCATCGGATACTGTCCAGGACGGAGAACAGCTATTTTCCATTTGTTGGTCATCTGGAATGGTCATTCTTGGGCTTCAATTTTTTATCCCAGGTCCATCAAGAGAAAGCATGTGCACCATAGCATTTAACGAGTGCCAGGGGGTCCTGAATTTCAGTGGGGGGTATTATGAGGACATCCTTGTTCCTCCTCAAATTAAAACAAGGGATCCTCAACCTTTTTGACCTGGTGGGCAAATCTGGAATGTGAGATCTCATCTGAGCGACACCACAATTTGGCTGTCACTGGAGGTGGGGCCAGTCACAAAATCTATTCATTGTAGGTACTAGAAGCCAATGTTTATCTTCTCCTCTAGTGGCCTAGCGGTTAAGATGCTTGTAGGCTGGAAGTCAGCAACCTGAGTTTGAGACCCAAGCGTCGCCGCATAATGGGGTGAGTTCCCATAATGCTCCAGCTCCTGCCAACCTAGCAGTTCAAAAGCATGTAAAAATGCAAGTAAATAAATAGGTACCACCTTTGGTGGGAAAGGTAACAATGTTCCATGTGCCTTGGCATATAGTCATGCCAGCCACATGACTGTGGAAACGTCTTCAGACATGTGCATCACTGCCTTTAATGTCCTGTCTCCAAGCTTCTCAAAAGTCAAAATGGATTCAGGAATGATGATCCAAATACTCATCTTCCATTTTAGCTTCTTTGGGATGGAAAATTCAAAGCTCATTGTGAATCAGCAAAGTTGTAAGAACGTCCTCATATTTATGTATTTATTGCCTCTGCCAGGGATCATCTCCACCCCAGGGACCTCACAGCTGACAGCCAAAGATATCCAGTACAGGCTCCAAATTTCCAATGCCGAGGGCATCATCACAAATCATTTGTTGGCCAAATCATTTGTTGGCCAATCATTTGTGGTGGAGACCATTTCCTCATTGTGTCCTTCTCTGCAAACCAAGTTGTTGATCTCCGAAAGCAGGCGAAAGGAATGACAACATTTCATGGAACTGTTCGAGCAAGTTGCAAAGACTTTGAGTAGCACCACAGCACAGTCACGTAGTATTGATGCATGTAGGGAAAGGCAGGCACTGAGTAACTGTGGCCTTTTAGAAGGTACCACCTCATCTTGGCTAAATGACCATCCAACAAAGCTGCCCATCCTGAGATACAGAGAAATTTAGATTGGTAGCATTTTAATTTCTGAGCCATTTTCATTTTTTAATTTTCATTTTTTTCCGTTCAATCATGTCCAATTCTCGGAGACTGCCTGGACAAGTCCCTGAAGCTTCCTTGGCAAGATTTCAGAAGTGGCCATTGCCACCTTTTTCCCGATGCCGAGGGAGCCATCGGCCCACAGTCACCAGCTGGCTTTGTGCCTCAGGCAGGATTAGAACTCAGTCTCCTGGTTTCTAGCCTGATGCTTTAACCACTACACCAGAGTGGCTCTCCATAATGAAGTTAGATCCCCTTAGACCCTTTGAGAAAGAATGGGATGGAATTCTACTTAAGTAAAAGCCAAAACAGTGCTCTAGAATACTATGATTGATTGGCAACGTGCCGTCGTATCATTATTTGACTCTTAACCCCAGATATTTTCTCACGATCTCTCTCTAACCTGGTCTTTCCCCATTATGACTATAACTGAGTCCCTCCACCTTGGTACTGGTCATCTTCTTCTCTTTCCTTCCATCTTTCCCAGTATTAAAGTCTTCTCCAAAGAGCTAAAACTTTATATAATGTGTCCACAGTAGGATATTTTGAGCATTGGGGCACTATGAGAAATAGGGACATGGAGCTAGCAAGGGTAGATATGCTTACAATCCTAAGAAGGAAGAGAGGAGGAATCTGGAGTCTATATTCCAGCAATCTGGGAATGTAACTTGACTACTCAAAACAGTTTTGAAAGAGATGTAATGCGTAGTTGTTTACATCCCAGGAGCTGCCTTCCAGTATAGCTTCTCCATGCAACAGTGAGCAATAGAAATGTAAATTGTGAGTGAAACGTTAAAGATAGCAATTTTGTAAAGCAATCATTCAGAAATCTATTTCCAAGGAGGGAAAAACAAGCTATAAAAATACACTTTCAGTGGTGGTGCTTTTTAAATACTGTCAACATAAGCAGGCGCTTAAAACAAACAATGCAGATCCTTTGTATTTCTGAGTGCCATTTTCCGCAATCATTATGTGTCAGAGAGGTATTTAAGTCTGCAAATCTAACACCCGAGAGTAATTTCAAATACACTCAGTGGGGTTTTCTTTCAAGGCAACACACATTGGATTCTGCTGCAAAATTCTGGCAGTAATTCCTTGTGCCAGGCTGGGAGTACTATAGGGAGCCATAAGAAGGCCAACACTGAACATAAAAGGTTTCTGTAGGCGTGGTGTGATCAGCTAATCAGATTAATCAATTTTCATTTTTTTAAAGCGAGAAGGATGTTGCTCCCCTTCCTTGGGTTTCTTTCAGGGCAGCTCCTTCCAGCCACAACTGTGCTCAAACCCAAAGTCATGAACCCATGACTCTATTTTTCACCAGTGGAATCACAGGCTCTCCAAAGATGGCTGAGCACTCTCAAGTCAGTTTGGCCCTGGGCTTGGCTTTGCCAGGAAGACATTCTTCTCAGTTTCCTTGCCTGTTCTTGAACTTGATCACAGCCAAGCAGAGTTCTGTCTATTCAACATCTTAGGTTGCAACACCATTGAAGAAGTGATGGCCGCAAGTGACAATTGCAGACAAAGACTTGGGGATCTGATGAATCCTACAGAAAATTTAAGGCCAGGTAAAATTATGTGAGATCTTGTTTGTTTGAAGGGAATCCAGAGTCTCACCCAGGAGTCTGCGTCTCACAGGTACTGGCTGGACTTCAAACCTTCAGACATCATGTGGAAGATGTCTAATACTGGCTGGGTAAAGGCATCTACGGGGAGTGTCTTTGCTCCTTGACTTCGAGGAACCAGTGTCTTCATACAGAGCATGCCACAGTTTGATCCAAAGGAGGTTCTAAATGTAAGAACTATATATCCCATCTTTGGTGGAATGGGTTTTGATTTTTTCACACTCAAGTCATCTCCCTCCTTGGTCCATCTGTCTGCTAGTTTAGACAAGAATACACCATTGTGTTCTTGTCTAAGATCCTACCAGGTATCTGGTTATCAATTAACCAATCTGTAAAAATGATTGGTCAGTTGTGAGACCAAACAAGTCTGTATAACTGAAACTTTCAAAGAATTTGCTACTTGCTGGGTGTTATCAATATAGGGACAGAGAGCTCAACTTGCTCTCTTCTAGGGCAGTGGACCTTGTCTGTAGGGCTGTAGCCTTACAACTTTATACAACATTTTTTTCAGGGCTCGAGCCCTTTTTTTGTCTCTCTTCAGGAGATCTTGAATTGTCTTTTGTACTTGTGGTTTATTTTCCCACTGCATTTTTTGAGTTCCTTCTTAAACAGAACAGGAGAATCACTTGTGAGGATAATCCTATCTAAAATCAGTCCCAACACTAATTGAAAATAGGAGTGAAATCTTTATTTGCTCAGAGACGGACACAAAAGTGCCTACAGCTAAAATTTGCAGGATAAGCACTTGGCACACACAACTTTGTCTTGCAACACCCCCACAGCTGTCCCCTCTTAGAATTTGCAGGCAGCCCCTTCAACCTGCTTAATGATAGAGGCTCTCAATGACTCTAGAAAACCAAACCTGTTTCTTCTTGTTCTCTGCATAAAGCTACACGTTCAAGAACCTGTCCCACTGTTTTGACTGGAGGGGAACTGTTGAACCCAGAAGTGATGTCACAGTGGAAAAAACAGACTGGATTGCAAATCTACAAAGGCTATGGACAAACTGAAGTTGTATGTTCATGTTCATAAAAGCTCCTTTCTCTTAACCAGGTTAGTTAAAGACCCAGTGGCTAAAGATGGTTAAATTTAGGACTGAGATTTTATTGAAGTTTTGTTGAATGGCTGAGTGTGAATGTGGTCCATCTTATTAGTTTGTGGTTCAGGGTATTGTCTGAACCAAGGAACTGGGATAAAAGCAGTGAAAGTCTGTGACACAATCCCAACTATAGGGTAGAGGTTATCAGCTGATCACCATGGGGCTGCATGATGAAAATACAATTTGGAAGCACACTTAAGGTATCAAAAAACATCATAGTGTTTTCTATCATAGTAGAAAGTGACTAGGGAACGTCCATTGAAGGTACAGCTATTTTATAGGACATTAAACCAAATTTTTAAAAAGAAGTACAAATCCAGGAAATTCTCAGAATATTCAAATTTGTTTGCTGTAGGAAATGATAACAGCAAACAAGAAAGGGAAGCCAGTTCCATAGGGACTGCAGCTCTATCTTACCATTTACCAGTCCAGTGGATCAGGTGAGATCAAGAGTGGAAGGCCTGTTTGGCAGCAAGGAGCAAAAATGTATTTATGGGGGGTAGCTTTTCTTTTTTGACTCGCCACTAACTTTGACCGATAACAAATAAAAAATGATAAGTTGGATCAAACCTGGATAAGATTTGGATGGGAGACCAAGAGGATTCCAGGATTGGAGGTCAATCTGAGATAGATTTAAAAAAAGAAATGTATTCCTTTGCACGTTAATTTTAAAAGGCAGATCTGCTCCCACCAAAGCCGATCATTTATTTTCATTTATTTCAAGTCTTGATTTTACAAAGAGCAGGGCACTAAAAAAAAGATTAGCCAATCTGTTCCAAAACAAATCAAAGTCAATTTAATAGAAAACAATGTACAAAAAAAGAAAGACAATATACAAACTGGAAGATAGTGTACCCTTGTGAAGATGTTATGCTGTGTACGTTTATTTTCAGACAAGCAATTCCTCCCAGGGAAAAAAAGTTAAACTTGCTCTTTTTTTTAAAGAGAAAAGGTATGCCAACCCTCACGAGAGGTGCTAATCTTCAATTCATTGCCAGCATTTGTCTGAAGATGCTTCCGTGGTCACGTGGCCAGCATGACTATATGTCTACGTGCACAGAATGCTGTTACCTTCCCATCAAAGGTGGTACCTATTTATCTACTTGCATTTTACATGCTTTCGAACTGCTAGGTTGGCAGGAGCTGGAGCAAGTAATGGGACCTCACCCCACTACATGGCAGTACTTGGGTCTCGAACTGCCAAGTTGCTGACCTTCCGGCCAACAAGCCAAGCATTTTAATCACTCAGTCACAGCAATGTTAGCAGATTCCTCCATTTCCTCTCCTGACATTCCAACAATAATTATCAGTTTGGAGCATTAACCTATATTTCTAACAATGAAACTGGAAATTGCACATTTTTAACAAAAGTCGTATTTTCCCCCAACAAGCAAACCCATAAAAGCCATGCTATGCTCAATCTTCACCTGATGCTAAAAGAGCCAAAGGAAGAACCTGAAAATGTTCCCTAATCAAAAGAAGCACCAGAGCATTACTCTACCTATTCTCAAAGAGTAAATGGCATCTGGCAGGACTGAAGAACAATTTCAGGCCAAGAAAAGAGCTCAGAGGTGATGCTTCTCCAGAGAATCAGAATACAAGATCCCCAAGACCACAGGGATGCCAGCTCAATGGCAGATGATCATTTCTGTTCTCAGGTGATGCTAGATGATAGATCAGGATGCTGACTTGTTAACTAGAAAACTGAACAATGATCACATGAAATCTGGTAGTAAACAGCTCCTATAATTTACTTGGGAAATCTATAATTTGGAAACACAAAAAGAGTTAAAAACTACCTTGCAAAACTATAAGTTTTAGACTAGATGACCTCTCGAGTTCTGAATGAGAAAGCTTGGGTTCTTTTTCATGATCAGAACAGAAAACCTCCATTAATAAGCCAACTTTTCTATTATCAGCTACTTCTATTCCCATCTCCAGTCATGATTTAGGAACGATCCAACCCCACCCCCAATCCTAGCTGTATTCTTGCTCTTTAAAAGGCCCAGAGCATGAGTCAATACCACATCTGGGGGGGAAAATTAAATGCTGGTCAGCGTAATGTATTTTAGTTTTTATGCCAAGAACAGGACTCACACATAGCTCTAGGTCAGGGAAAGGCTAGCCAGAGTATTAGCCAGCCACAATTATCTATTCTGAAGGAATAGATTCATGCCTCGCACAAAGTATAAAAAATGTTTGTAAAATGAATTGGAACAGGCCTTTTTATGTAAACAAGTTCAACCATGATCAAGAGGGGGCTAACCAATGTTATCTGGCTACAAACCAGATGTCTAAGTGTGGATTTGAACCCTAACTCCAGTAGAAAAGAGGGCATTAAAAATTATTTCAACAAGTACCAGACTTCACGCTCACTGAAATCTAAAAGAAGATAGTAGTTTTATGTGCATTTCCATTTCATGGCTCTCAGCAGAACTTTAGAACAAAAACTTCCGCTGGGTGGAAGTTAGCCTAGATGTTACTGGCAAACTAGGTTGAGAAGCAGGTCTTGTTCCTGGTTCTTTCTTAACTCTCAGACACATCAAATTTTAAGGTAATAGCAGTTGCTTGACAAATCAAGAATACTGAGAGATCATTTAGGGATATGGGAAAAAATGGGTGGGAAGGAAGGGGCTGCTTGAATGAAAACTCACTCATGTGTAAGACAGGATGAAGCTTTACGGTCTGTGAAAGTCACAGCCCGCATCATTCAACTAGAACTCCCCAACTACAACCAAGGCAGGAATGGTGGGGAAGATTGTCTGAGGCACAGCCTTGAGCCAAACTGTGCTTTCGCCAAGTCATCTAGAGTCTTAAAAAGACAACACAAAAACAGACACCGACCATGACTTAACAGCCAGCCATCCTACAGAATTTCTTTTTTTCTTCTCAGCTCTTTCATTCATGGTCCTAGTCCTCATGGTTGTCATTAGATGTGGTCTCTGTCTTGTCTTTGTGCTCATTTTGGTTTTCACTCTGTGCTTCAGATGCTTTTGCTCCTGGAGAGATGTCCCCTTGCTTTGGAAGCCTCTGGTTGCACCTCGATTTTGTTTTTCACCACCTCCTGAAGGTTGTACTTTCGGAAGAGAATATAGTCCTTAACCACACTCAAACAGCAGATGTTTTTTATGATCTCTACCACAATGGTGTATTCGGGATTACTCAGGTCAACCTTATTTTCTGAGTTGAGATGGCCCACTATACCTGCAAGGCAAAGATGAAAAGAAGGCAAGAAAATGTTACCTTAATTTGATAATTGGTAGAAGGATAGAGGAAAGTTTCTGTCTTTTTTTATAACATGTTGTGAATTCTTATCTAATCTTTAGTTTGTCACTCTTTTTTCTTCTTGTTCCACTGTTATCTTTAAGAAGAAAAAAATGTAAAAACAGTGACTTTGTGGGGCAGAAAGAGATAAGCATTTAATGTGTTCTTAAAGATAACTTTTGGACTGGGAATCTGTTTGATGTTTTAGAAGTTTTGCATGTTTTTTTCACACAAAAAATGCATTCTTAGGCAGCTGGTCTTTTCCATTTTAGACTGACATTCTCATCAACCATAAGCATGATCAATGCTTAGCAATTCTAGAATACATTCATTTAATTTCCATCTGTTTCTCGCCAAGTTCTGCAAAACATATCAAAAGCTACCTAATCATTTGGGAGATCAGCAATCTGATTTCTGTGAACTGGAGAAGGAGAAAAGGATGATCTAAAGGGATGAAGTGAATGCATTTCAAGCCTCTGCAAGGTTTAAGGAAACCCTCTTGCCTTTTTAAAAGTCCACATACCCCTGCTGAAAAATCAAGCAAAAACAGAAGCACTGTTCTGCTCTGCTCTAGTTTTTAGGATGCACTTTTTGAGCCCTTGTTAGATTGCAAAATATCCACAGGAACACAAAGGCTTTAATCCTGAAGTCCTAAACCGCTGCAGATCTATCATAGATCAAGATCTACCCTAAGAAAAAGCAATCAGTTTCCCCTCTTGCTAGCCTTCCTCATTTACCTGCCAGTTCCTTTATGACTTCTTCTCTGCTCAGGTGGCTGTTATTTCGCGCCTTGTAAACAATCTGAAAAGTGCCCTTCTTGGGGCTTTTAAACCAAGGTTCGAAAAATGACTCTGCATATCGCTTCATGTCTTCTAGGAAGGCTTTGCAGGTGCCTGAAACAGGCAGCATGCGCAAGATTACTCTGGTTTTCTTCTTTTTGGTGGCATGCATGTCCTTTAGAATGTGATGCACCAACTTCTCAGGTTCTGCAAGGAGGACACACAAATGTGAGTATTCAAAGGGAGGATCTTTTTCAGGGAGAAGCACAACCCTAACATAAAAAAGACCTACGCGTAGTCCTTTGCATGATGCTTATAAAGAGGATCATCACATCACTGGACCCAATTTTACAGCCTTTTGTTTTTCAGCAGTCATTAAGCTAATCATTATGATCATTAAGTGAATTAGCAGATTAAGCAAACACCACAGTTGTTAAGCAATCTCACTGTTCACTTAACAGCTGAGCTGCTGATTCCAACTAAACAGGGCCTATCTGTAATTATCTTTATTTTAGATGGTTGTTTATTTTTTGTAAGTCATTTGGGCTCCTTTAGAGAGGGTGGTCTATAAATAAAATTAGAAATTTATAAAACAATCATTTTATTGATAAACCCCTGGTACACATACCAACACCCAGTGTTCGAATAAACACTACATTGTTAGCACCACTCTCCACTGACTGGAACCGACGCTGCTTCTGCTCTGTGGAGGTACGAATCTGATCCACTTCTTTTTTCAAAGCTGCTTCAGCATCATCCTCATTCTCTTCTTCCTCATTCCCCAAGAGCCTGTCCTCATCTCGCTCTGCAAACTTGGTGCGTTTGAAAAAATACATATTACTCAGAACATTTTTACCTTTCACCTCAAGCCCATAGGAAAAAAACCACCCCAGATTTTCACAAACAAGCAGAAAAACAGGGGCTCTTCCCCATCATGGGGTTCTGCAGAAGTTGTGGAAATGCTGTCTGAGCTTGTTTGTTTTTCTGCAGATTCTTCATTACCAAACTAGGTAACAGCATCACTGCCAGCACTGATGATGTTGCGTAGTTTGGTTGGTAGGTAAACTAACCAGACTGACAGACAGTCAATCAATCAAAAAACACAGTGTCTTCTATCATGGTATGGTATTCAATGACTGGGGAATGTCTCTTGAACGTACAGGTAGACTTCCTTCCTTCCTTCCTCCTTTTCTCTCCTTTGCTTTCCTTTTTTGAGGTAGAGCTATAGGAAATGAGTGTCACTACGTGACTAGGCTTAGCTGCCTGTCGAGATACAGAGAAGACACCGGTGGTCTTCGCCAGGCAGCTGCCAACGGCTTCCCCCTCCCGCCCCGGCTCACTTGCTCCGGCCCGTAGAGCTCCTCGCCGTACTCGCCCAGCAGACTGTAGGCTTCGGCCACGCACTTGCGCTCGTTCATGTTGCAAGTGATGAGGATGCCGCACATGCCGGCCTCCAGCTGGCGCCACCCGCCGGGCCGGGCCCGCTTTGCCGCCTGCACGTACTGCGCTTTGGGCGGCCGCCGCTTACGAGAGGCCGAGGGCCCCGCCGGCGTCTCCACGGCAGCCATGGGGAGACAGCGGGAGGTGGGTGGCGCAGGCGCAGCAGGAGGCCGCAGCGCGGGCGGCGGGCCTCGATGGCGTCATCCGACTGCGCCCAAACGGAGGGCGTGGGGGAGACCGCGAAGAGAAGAACAGGGAGAGGGCGGTGTGGCCGAGCTGCAGACACAGGAGAGGCGATCTTTCGGCGGTTGTGACTCCAGCTAGCGGCCGTCCGGCTTTCTGCAGCTCAGATCTGATGCGGGACAGAAAGAAATGGCTTTTCACGCTTTTTAGACACCTTTATTTAAATATGTGCCTCCGTACATTTTTCTTGGTTTTGCTCTCGGACGTTCCTGTGTGAAGCCAAGGTATTAACCTGAACAGTCAAAAACCCCCACATTATCCAGGGCTTCCATCCGTAAAGTCCCTTGCTTGGAGTGAAGCCCATTTGGGCTTTCCCGGGGGCGGTGGGCTCCTTTGAGAGCCCATCGGCAGCCGCGCTCAGCCCCTTGGGCGCGGAGCGTGTCCCGGCCTTCCTCCGCTCAGGTGACACCTGTCAGTCAGCGGCACCTCGCCCGGTCGCTGTTTCGGCGGCCCCTGCTCTGGACCCGCTGCAGCCGCTTGAGGACAAAACACCCCCCTTTTTTCCCTCTTGCCTTTTCCTTTGGAAACATCTTAGCCTGGGACCTTCCTGAATGATTCGCAAATGTGTCTTACTGTTATTTGCCTGCGTGCTACGAAAGGGAGAGAAGAGATGGGCAGGAAGGCTGGACGGTGCAGTGCTAGGAGGGGCGTGGGGTGACAGGGGAGACGGAGGGTCCTACGCCCTGTTTGTTCGAAGAGCATCTTGGGTTGGGATGTCCAAGTCCGTAAGGAACTGCAGATGGGTTGAATGATAAATTGCCCCACCAACTCTCCACAAGACCTTCCAAGGGGCTCTTTTGTAATCAAGTTGATTTATTGTATGAAACTGGATTATCCTCCGACAAGTTCACAAGTCACTGTTATGGCTGACGAAGGGTCAGAGCTCTCCACCGAAGAGCACATTCCTCACCCAGCATTGTTGCATTCAACTTGGCGTCACGTCAGTTGCTGTTTCATCTCCTACATTACAACACCAAGAGAACTTTGTTCCGCCCAGCTACATCTGCCAATGCTTTCATCAGCTGCATCCCACACCATTTCTTTTCATATTTGGGAGTGAAGGAAGAAGAAAAAGCAGCGTGAACTTCAGACAGTTTTCTTAACGATCTGGATTGCCCCCTATCTTTTGCAGGAGAGTAATCCATAAGGTTATGTATAGCTCCGAGATCGCAGGTACTTAAGTTAGAGCTTTAATAGCAGTTGTTCTGTGCTGGGAATGAGTCTGGATTGCATACTACAAAAATCGGAGATTGACAGGTTAGTTGAGGCATGAATGCAAAGAGCTCTGTAGATGTTGGTCTTCAAGTCCTTTTATCCCTGAATTTGCCATCAGAGGCTGATGGGAGTGGCGTATTGACAACAGTAGCTTCCCAATTTAAAAAGTAATTTCAGTGAAGCATGGATAGTTAATCCTGTAACCTCCAGACTATTTAAACAAGCTAATAGCCATGTTTACATGCATGCAATTTTCTTTTGCTCCTCCTCCTCCTTCCTTTTCCCTGCAATCATTATTTGATTCATATTGATTTACTTTTTTGTTTTTATCTTTAAAAATAATGTTTTTAGCGAGAGTCAAAGCAGGGTGCAAAATACGATTAATCAAAAGCAGAAACACAAACGTAAAGGGAAAAAAATCTTGCTCTGCCCTTGGAATGTTATAAATGATCAGAACATTTCCATTCTAATTTTCAGGTAGGTGGTGTTAACAGAAAACAGACCGAACTTAAGAACTTCTGGAAGGAAAAAAATCATGGCTTGTGTTCCCTTGACAATGTGGAAAATCCCAACTGCTAGGATTCTGCGGTCTCTCTGCCTAGTTTCTTCCAGATACTTCAGCAAAGGCAAAACAGCATTGGTGGCTCAGAATTTTATAAACTACGAATCCATGTGTGAACAGTATAAGCCAGAGGTGCCAGAATACTTCAATTTTGCCAAAGATGTGGTGGACTTCTGGGCCGAGTCAGAAAAGGTACTACTGTATTTTCTTCCATCTTTTATGCATGTGATCATCCTTAAGGGACTCTATGTGATGGGTAAATGTTCCATGTTAACTAGGGGCACAGAGCTGGCATTTTCTCTGCTCCCTCCTGGCTTGCAATCCACTCCTCCTCCAAGCTGCTTCCGTAAGCTTTCGCACTTTGCCAACCTCATTCCTCTCTAGTCCCTCTTTCTCAGCCCTAGGAAGAAGGCAGTGGCACTATATCTTGTCAAGAAAGCTG